>CAWUPM010000882.1:0-87589 GCA_963924295.1 Dioctria rufipes
TTTTCTATAGTAAATTTTTCAAAAATAATTTTTTATTGTCGCAAATTTTAAATACGGCGAGTATTGCATTTTCTATAGTAAATTTTTCAAAAAATAATTTTTTACTGTCGCAAATTTGAAATACGCCCAGGATTGCCTTTTCTACAGTAAATTTTCAAAAAATGATTTTTTATTGTCGCAAATTTTAAATACGCCGAGGATTGCATTTTCTATAGTAAATTTTTCAAAAAATAATTTCTTTACTGTCGCAAATTTGTAATACGCCCAGGATTGCCTTTACTATAGTAAATTTTCACAAAATAATTTTTTACTGTCGCAAATTTTAATACGCCCAGGATTGTCTTTTCTATAGTAAATTTTCAAAAAATAATTTTTTATTGTCGCAAATTTTAAATACGCCCAGGATTGCATTTTCTATAGTAAATTTTTCAAAAAATAATTTTTTACTGTCGGAAATTTTAAATACGCCCAGGATTGCCTTTTCTATAGTAAATTTTTCAAAAAATAATTTTTTACTGTCGCAAATTTTAAATACGCCGAGGATTGCCTTTTCTATAGTAATTTTTCAAAAAATAATTTTTTACTGTCGCAAATTTTAAATACGCCGAGGATTGCATTTTCTATAGTAAATTTTTCAAAAAATAATTTTTTACTGTCGCAAATTTTAAATATGCCGAGGATTGCCTTTTCTATAGTAAATTTTTCAAAAAATAATTTTTTACTGTCGCAAATTTTAAATACGCCCAGGATTGTCTTTTCTTTAGTAAATTTTCAAAAAATAATTTTTTATTGTCGAAATTTTAAATACGCCGAGGATTGCATTTTCTATAGTAAATTTTTCAAAAAATAATTTTTTACTGTCGCAAATTTTAAATACGCCCAGGATTGCATTTTCTATAGTAAATTTTTCAAAAAAATAATTTTTTACTGTCGCAAATTTTAAATACGCCGAGGATTGCCTTTTCTTTAGTAAATTTTTCAAAAAATAATTTTTTACTGTCGCAAATTTGAAATACGCCCAGGATTGCCTTTTTCTATAGTAAATTTTCAAAAAATAATTTTTTATTGTCGCAAATTTTAAATACGCCGAGGATTGCCTTTTCTATAGTAAATTTTTCAAAAAATAATTTTTTACTGTCGCAAATTTGAAATACGCCAGGATTGTGTTTTCTATAGTAAATTTTCAAAAATAATTTTTTATTGTCGCAAATTTTAAATACGCCGAGGATTGCATTTTCTATAGTAAATTTTTCAAAAAATAATTTTTTACTGTCGCAAATTTTAAATACGCCGAGGATTGCCTTTTCTATAGTAAATTTTTCAAAAATAATTTTTTACTGTCGCAAATTTTAAATACGCCCAGGATTGCCTTTTCTATAGTAAATTTTCAAAAAATAATTTTTTATTGTCGCAAATTTTAAATACGCCGAGGATTGCCTTTTCTATAGTAAATTTTTCAAAAAATAATTTTTTACTGTCGCAAATTTTAAATACGCCGAGGATTGCCTTTTCTATAGTAAATTTTTCAAAAAATAATTTTTTACTGTCGCAAATTTGAAATACGCCCAGGATTGTCTTTTCTATAGTAAATTTTCAAAAAATAATTTTTTTACTGTCGCAATTTTAAATACGCCGAGGATTGCATTTTCTATAGTAAATGTTTCAAAAAATAATTTTTTACTGTCGCAAATTTTAAATACGCCCAGGATTGCATTTTCTATAGTAAATTTTTCAAAAAATAATTTTTTACTGTCGCAAATTTTAAATACGCCGAGGATTGCCTTTTCTATAGTAAATTTTTCAAAAAATAATTTTTTACTGTCGCAATTTTAAATACGCCGAGATTGCCTTTTCTATAGTAAATTTTCAAAAAATAATTTTTTACTGTCGCAAATTTTAAATACGCCGAGGATTGCATTTTCTATAGTAAATTTTTCAAAAAATAATTTTTTACTGTCGCAAATTTTAAAATACGCCGAGGATTGCCTTTTCTATAGTAAATTTTTCAAAAAATAATTTTTTACTGTCGCAAATTTGAAATACGCCGAGGATTGCCTTTTCTATAGTAAATTTTTCAAAAAATAATTTTTTACTGTCGCAAATTTTAAATACGCCGAGATTGCCTTTTCTATAGTAAATTTTTCAAAAAATAATTTTTTACTGTCGCAAATTTTAAATACGCCGAGGATTGCATTTTCTATAGTAAATTTTTCAAAAAATAATTTTTTACTGTCGCAAATTTTAAATACGCCGAGGATTGCCTTTTCTATAGTAAATTTTTCAAAAAATAATTTTTACTGTCGCAAATTTGAAATACGCCGAGGATTGCCTTTTCTATAGTAAATTTTTCAAAAAATAATTTTTTACTGTCGCAAATTTTAAATACGCCGAGGATTGCCTTTTCTATAGTAAATTTTTCAAAAAATAATTTTTTACTGTCGCAAATTTGAAATACGCCCAGGATTGTCTTTTCTATAGTAAATTTTCAAAAATAATTTTTTACTGTCGCAAATTTTAAATACGCCGAGGATTGCATTTTCTATAGTAAATGTTTCAAAAAATAATTTTTTACTGTCGCAAATTTTAAATACGCCCAGGATTGCATTTTCTATAGTAAATTTTTCAAAAAATAATTTTTTACTGTCGCAAATTTTAAATACGCCGAGGATTGCCTTTTCTATAGTAAATTTTTCAAAAAATAATTTTTTACTGTCGCAAATTTTAAATACGCCGAGGATTGCCTTTTCTATAGTAAATTTTTCAAAAAATAATTTTTTACTGTCGCAAATTTTAAATACGCCGAGGATTGCATTTTCTATAGTAAATTTTTCAAAAAATAATTTTTTACTGTCGCAAATTTTAAATACGCCGAGGATTGCCTTTTCTATAGTAAATTTTTCAAAAAATAATTTTTTACTGTCGCAAATTTGAAATACGCCGAGGATTGCCTTTTCTATAGTAAATTTTTCAAAAAATAATTTTTTACTGTCGCAAATTTTAAATATGCCGAGGATTGCCTTTTCTATAGTAAATTTTTCAAAAAATAATTTTTTACTGTCGCAAATTTTAAATACGCCCAGGATTGTCTTTTCTTTAGTAAATTTTCAAAAAATAATTTTTTATTGTCGAAAATTTTAAATACGCCGAGGATTGCCTTTTCTATAGTAAATTTTTCAAAAAATAATTTTTTACTGTCGCAAATTTTAAATACGCCCAGGATTGTCTTTTCTATAGTAAATTTTCAAAAAATAATTTTTTATTGTCGCAAATTTTAAATACGCCGAGGATTGCATTTTCTATAGTAAATGTTTCAAAAAATAATTTTTTACTGTCGCAAATTTTAAATACGCCCAGGATTGCATTTTCTATAGTAAATTTTTCAAAAAATAATTTTTTACTGTCGCAAATTTTAAATACGCCGAGGATTGCATTTTCTATAGTAAATTTTTCAAAAAATAATTTTTTACTGTCGCAAATTTTAAATACGCCCAGGATTGCCTTTTCTATAGTAAATTTTTCAAAAAATAATTTTTTACTGTCGCAAATTTTAAATACACCGAGGATTGCCTTTTCTATAGTAAATTTTTCAAAAAATAATTTTTTACTGTCGCAAATTTGAAATACGCCCAGGATTGCCTTTTCTATAGTAAATTTTCAAAAAATAATTTTTTATTGTCGCAAATTTTAAATACGCCGAGGATTGCCTTTTCTATAGTAAATTTTTCAAAAAATAATTTTTTACTGTCGCAAATTTGAAATACGCCCAGGATTGTGTTTTCTATAGTAAATTTTCAAAAATAATTTTTTATTGTCGCAAATTTTAAATACGCCGAGGATTGCATTTTCTATAGTAAATTTTCAAAAAATAATTTTTTATTGTCGCAAATTTTAAATACGCCGAGGATTGCCTTTTCTATAGTAAATTTTTCAAAAAATAATTTTTTGCTGTCGGAAATTTTAAATACGCCGAGGATTGCCTTTTCTATAGTAAATTTTTCAAAAAATAATTTTTTATTGTCGCAAATTTTAAATACGGCGAGTATTGCCTTTTCTATAGTAAATTTTTCAAAAAATAATTTTTTACTGTCGCAAATTTTAAATACGCCCAGGATTGCCTTTTCTATAGTAAATTTTCAAAAAATAATTTTTTATTGTCGCAAATTTTAAATACGCCGAGGATTGCCTTTTCTATAGTAAATTTTTCAAAAAATAATTTTTTACTGTCGCAAATTTTAAATACGCCGAGGATTGCCTTTTCTATAGTAAATTTTTCAAAAAATAATTTTTTACTGTCGCAAATTTGAAATACGCCCAGGATTGTCTTTTCTATAGTAAATTTTCAAAAAATAATTTTTTACTGTCGCAAATTTTAAATACGCCGAGGATTGCATTTTCTATAGTAAATGTTTCAAAAAATAATTTTTTACTGTCGCAAATTTTAAATACGCCCAGGATTGCATTTTCTATAGTAAATTTTTCAAAAAATAATTTTTTACTGTCGCAAATTTTAAATACGCCGAGGAGTGCCTTTTCTATAGTAAATTTTTCAAAAAATAATTTTTTACTGTCGCAAATTTTAAATACGCCGAGGATTGCCTTTTCTATAGTAAATTTTTCAAAAAATAATTTTTTACTGTCGCAAATTTTAAATACGCCGAGGATTGCATTTTCTATAGTAAATTTTTCAAAAAATAATTTTTTACTGTCGCAAATTTTAAATACGCCGAGGATTGCCTTTTCTATAGTAAATTTTTCAAAAAATAATTTTTTACTGTCGCAAATTTGAAATACGCCGAGGATTGCCTTTTCTATAGTAAATTTTTCAAAAAATAATTTTTTACTGTCGCAAATTTTAAATACGCCCAGGATTGTCTTTTCTATAGTAAATTTTCAAAAAATAATTTTTTATTGTCGCAAATTTTAAATACGCCGAGGATTGCATTTTCTATAGTAAATGTTTCAAAAAATAATTTTTTACTGTCGCAAATTTTAAATACGCCCAGGATTGCATTTTCTATAGTAAATTTTTCAAAAAATAATTTTTTACTGTCGCAAATTTTAAATACGCCGAGGATTGCATTTTCTATAGTAAATTTTTCAAAAAATAATTTTTTACTGTCGCAAATTTTAAATACGCCCAGGATTGCCTTTTCTATAGTAAATTTTTCAAAAAATAATTTTTTACTGTCGCAAATTTTAAATACACCGAGGATTGCCTTTTCTATAGTAAATTTTTCAAAAAATAATTTTTTACTGTCGCAAATTTGAAATACGCCCAGGATTGCCTTTTCTATAGTAAATTTTCAAAAAATAATTTTTTATTGTCGCAAATTTTAAATACGCCGAGGATTGCCTTTTCTATAGTAAATTTTTCAAAAAATAATTTTTTACTGTCGCAAATTTGAAATACGCCCAGGATTGTGTTTTCTATAGTAAATTTTCAAAAAATAATTTTTTATTGTCGCAAATTTTAAATACGCCGAGGATTGCATTTTCTATAGTAAATTTTCAAAAAATAATTTTTTATTGTCGCAAATTTTAAATACGCCGAGGATTGCCTTTTCTATAGTAAATTTTTCAAAAAATAATTTTTTGCTGTCGGAAATTTTAAATACGCCGAGGATTGCCTTTTCTATAGTAAATTTTTCAAAAAATAATTTTTTATTGTCGCAAATTTTAAATACGGCGAGTATTGCATTTTCTATAGTAAATTTTTCAAAAAATAATTTTTTACTGTCGCAAATTTGAAATACGCCCAGGATTGCCTTTTCTACAGTAAATTTTCAAAAAATAATTTTTTATTGTCGCAAATTTTAAATACGCCGAGGATTGCATTTTCTATAGTAAATTTTTCAAAAAATAATTTTTTACTGTCGCAAATTTGTAATACGCCCAGGATTGCCTTTACTATAGTAAATTTTTCACAAAATAATTTTTTACTGTCGCAAATTTTAAATACGCCCAGGATTGTCTTTTCTATAGTAAATTTTCAAAAAATAATTTTTTATTGTCGCAAATTTTAAATACGCCCAGGATTGCATTTTCTATAGTAAATTTTTCAAAAAATAATTTTTTATTGTCGCAAATTTTAAATACGGCGAGTATTGCATTTTCTATAGTAAATTTTTCAAAAAATAATTTTTTACTGTCGCAAATTTGAAATACGCCCAGGATTGCCTTTTCTACAGTAAATTTTCAAAAAATAATTTTTTATTGTCGCAAATTTTAAATACGCCGAGGATTGCATTTTCTATAGTAAATTTTTCAAAAAATAATTTTTTACTGTCGCAAATTTGTAATACGCCCAGGATTGCCTTTACTATAGTAAATTTTTCACAAAATAATTTTTTACTGTCGCAAATTTTAAATACGCCCAGGATTGTCTTTTCTATAGTAAATTTTCAAAAAATAATTTTTTATTGTCGCAAATTTTAAATACGCCCAGGATTGCATTTTCTATAGTAAATTTTTCAAAAAATAATTTTTTACTGTCGGAAATTTTAAATACGCCCAGGATTGCCTTTTCTATAGTAAATTTTTCAAAAAATAATTTTTTACTGTCGCAAATTTTAAATACGCCGAGGATTGCCTTTTCTATAGTAATTTTTTCAAAAAATAATTTTTTACTGTCGCAAATTTTAAATACGCCGAGGATTGCATTTTCTATAGTAAATTTTTCAAAAAATAATTTTTTACTGTCGCAAATTTTAAATATGCCGAGGATTGCCTTTTCTATAGTAAATTTTTCAAAAAATAATTTTTTACTGTCGCAAATTTTAAATACGCCCAGGATTGTCTTTTCTTTAGTAAATTTTCAAAAAATAATTTTTTATTGTCGAAAATTTTAAATACGCCGAGGATTGCATTTTCTATAGTAAATTTTTCAAAAAATAATTTTTTACTGTCGCAAATTTTAAATACGCCCAGGATTGCATTTTCTATAGTAAATTTTTCAAAAAATAATTTTTTACTGTCGCAAATTTTAAATACGCCGAGGATTGCCTTTTCTTTAGTAAATTTTTCAAAAAATAATTTTTTACTGTCGCAAATTTGAAATACGCCCAGGATTGCCTTTTCTATAGTAAATTTTCAAAAAATAATTTTTTATTGTCGCAAATTTTAAATACGCCGAGGATTGCCTTTTCTATAGTAAATTTTTCAAAAAATAATTTTTTACTGTCGCAAATTTGAAATACGCCCAGGATTGTGTTTTCTATAGTAAATTTTCAAAAAATAATTTTTTATTGTCGCAAATTTTAAATACGCCGAGGATTGCATTTTCTATAGTAAATTTTTCAAAAAATAATTTTTTACTGTCGCAAATTTTAAATACGCCGAGGATTGCCTTTTCTATAGTAAATTTTTCAAAAAATAATTTTTTACTGTCGCAAATTTTAAATACGCCCAGGATTGCCTTTTCTATAGTAAATTTTCAAAAAATAATTTTTTATTGTCGCAAATTTTAAATACGCCGAGGATTGCCTTTTCTATAGTAAATTTTTCAAAAAATAATTTTTTGCTGTCGGAAATTTTAAATACGCCGAGGATTGCCTTTTCTATAGTAAATTTTTCAAAAAATAATTTTTTATTGTCGCAAATTTTAAATACGGCGAGTATTGCATTTTCTATAGTAAATTTTTCAAAAAATAATTTTTTACTGTCGCAAATTTGAAATACGCCCAGGATTGCCTTTTCTACAGTAAATTTTCAAAAAATAATTTTTTATTGTCGCAAATTTTAAATACGCCGAGGATTGCATTTTCTATAGTAAATTTTTCAAAAAATAATTTTTTACTGTCGCAAATTTGTAATACGCCCAGGATTGCCTTTACTATAGTAAATTTTTCACAAAATAATTTTTTACTGTCGCAAATTTTAAATACGCCCAGGATTGTCTTTTCTATAGTAAATTTTCAAAAAATAATTTTTTATTGTCGCAAATTTTAAATACGCCCAGGATTGCATTTTCTATAGTAAATTTTTCAAAAAATAATTTTTTATTGTCGCAAATTTTAAATACGGCGAGTATTGCATTTTCTATAGTAAATTTTTCAAAAAATAATTTTTTACTGTCGCAAATTTGAAATACGCCCAGGATTGCATTTTCTATAGTAAATTTTTCAAAAAATAATTTTTTACTGTCGCAAATTTTAAATACGCCGAGGATTGCATTTTCTATAGTAAATTTTTCAAAAAATAATTTTTTACTGTCGCAAATTTTAAATACGCCGAGGATTGCCTTTTCTATAGTAAATTTTTCAAAAAATAATTTTTTACTGTCGCAAATTTGAAATACGCCGAGGATTGCCTTTTCTATAGTAAATTTTTCAAAAAATAATTTTTTACTGTCGCAAATTTTAAATACGCCCAGGATTGTCTTTTCTATAGTAAATTTTCAAAAAATAATTTTTTATTGTCGCAAATTTTAAATACGCCGAGGATTGCATTTTCTATAGTAAATGTTTCAAAAAATAATTTTTTACTGTCGCAAATTTTAAATACGCCCAGGATTGCATTTTCTATAGTAAATTTTTCAAAAAATAATTTTTTACTGTCGCAAATTTTAAATACGCCGAGGATTGCATTTTCTATAGTAAATTTTTCAAAAAATAATTTTTTACTGTCGCAAATTTTAAATACGCCCAGGATTGCCTTTTCTATAGTAAATTTTTCAAAAAATAATTTTTTACTGTCGCAAATTTTAAATACACCGAGGATTGCCTTTTCTATAGTAAATTTTTCAAAAAATAATTTTTTACTGTCGCAAATTTGAAATACGCCCAGGATTGCCTTTTCTATAGTAAATTTTCAAAAAATAATTTTTTATTGTCGCAAATTTTAAATACGCCGAGGATTGCCTTTTCTATAGTAAATTTTTCAAAAAATAATTTTTTACTGTCGCAAATTTGAAATACGCCCAGGATTGTGTTTTCTATAGTAAATTTTCAAAAAATAATTTTTTATTGTCGCAAATTTTAAATACGCCGAGGATTGCATTTTCTATAGTAAATTTTCAAAAAATAATTTTTTATTGTCGCAAATTTTAAATACGCCGAGGATTGCCTTTTCTATAGTAAATTTTTCAAAAAATAATTTTTTGCTGTCGGAAATTTTAAATACGCCGAGGATTGCCTTTTCTATAGTAAATTTTTCAAAAAATAATTTTTTATTGTCGCAAATTTTAAATACGGCGAGTATTGCATTTTCTATAGTAAATTTTTCAAAAAATAATTTTTTACTGTCGCAAATTTGAAATACGCCCAGGATTGCCTTTTCTATAGTAAATTTTCAAAAAATAATTTTTTATTGTCGCAAATTTTAAATACGCCGAGGATTGCATTTTCTATAGTAAATTTTTCAAAAAATAATTTTTACTGTCGCAAATTTGAAATACGCCCAGAATTGCCTTTTCTATAGTAAATTTTTCAAAAAATAATTTTTTACTGTCGCAAATTTTAAATACGCCCAGGATTGTCTTTTCTATAGTAAATTTTTCAAAAAATAATTTTTTACTGTCGCAAATTTTAAATACGCCCAGGATTGTCTTTTCTATAGTAAATTTTCAAATAATAATTTTTTATTGTCGCAAATTTTAAATACGCCGAGGATTGCATTTTCTATAGTAAATTTTTCAAAAAATAATTTTTTACTGTCGCAAATTTTAAATACGCCCAGGATTGCATTTTCTATAGTAAATTTTTCAAAAAATAATTTTTTACTGTCGCAAATTTTAAATACGCCGAGGATTGCATTTTCTATAGTAAATTTTTCAAAAAATAATTTTTTACTGTCGCAAATTTTAAATACGCCGAGGATTGCCTTTTGTATAGTAAATTTTTCAAAAAATAATTTTTTACTGTCGCAAATTTGAAATACGCCCAGGATTGCCTTTTCTATAGTAAATTTTCAAAAAATAATTTTTTATTGTCGCAAATTTTAAATACGCCGAGGATTGCCTTTTCTATAGTAAATTTTTCAAAAAATAATTTTTTACTGTCGCAAATTTTAAATACGCCCAGGATTGCCTTTTCTATAGTAAATTTTCAAAAAATAATTTTTTATTGTCGCAAATTTTAAATACGCCGAGGATTGCCTTTTCTACAGTAAATTTTTCAAAAAATAATTTTTTACTGTCGCAAATTTGAAATACGCCCAGGATTGCCTTTTCTATAGTAAATTTTCAAAAAATAATTTTTTATTGTCGCAAATTTTAAATACGCCGAGGATTGCCTTTTCTATAGTAAATTTTTCAAAAAATAATTTTTTACTGTCGCAAATTTGAAATACGCCCAGGATTGTGTTTTCTATAGTAAATTTTCAAAAAATAATTTTTTATTGTCGCAAATTTTAAATACGCCGAGGATTGCATTTTCTATAGTAAATTTTCAAAAAATAATTTTTTATTGTCGCAAATTTTAAATACGCCGAGGATTGCCTTTTCTATAGTAAATTTTTCAAAAAATAATTTTTTACTGTCGGAAATTTTAAATACGCCGAGGATTGCCTTTTCTATAGTAAATTTTTCAAAAAATAATTTTTTATTGTCGCAAATTTTAAATACGGCGAGTATTGCATTTTCTATAGTAAATTTTTCAAAAAATAATTTTTTACTGTCGCAAATTTGAAATACGCCCAGGATTGCCTTTTCTATAGTAAATTTTCAAAAAATAATTTTTTATTTTCGCAAATTTTAAATACGCCGAGGATTGCATTTTCTATAGTAAATTTTTCAAAAAATAATTTTTACTGTCGCAAATTTGAAATACGCCCAGAATTGCCTTTTCTATAGTAAATTTTTCAAAAAATAATTTTTTACTGTCGCAAATTTTAAATACGCCCAGGATTGTCTTTTCTATAGTAAATTTTCAAAAAATAATTTTTTATTGTCGCAAATTTTAAATACGCCGAGGATTGCATTTTCTATAGTAAATTTTTCAAAAAATAATTTTTTACTGTCGCAAATTTTAAATACGCCGAGGATTGCCTTTTCTATAGTAAATTTTTCAAAAATAATTTTTTACTGTCGCAAATTTTAAATACGCCCAGGATTGTCTTTTCTATAGTAAATTTTCAAAAAACAAATTTTTATTGTCGCAAATTTTAAATACGCCGAGGATTGCATTTTCTATAGTAAATTTTTCAAAAAATAATTTTTTACTGTCGCAAATTTTAAGTACGCCCGAGGATTGCCTTTTCTATAGTAAATTTTTCAAAAAATAATTTTTTACTGTCGCAAATTTTAAATACGCCCAGGATTGCCTTTTCTATAGTAAATTTTCAAAAAATAATTTTTTATTGTCGCAAATTTTAAATACGCCGAGGATTGCCTTTTCTATAGTAAATTTTTCAAAAAATTATTTTTTACTGTCGCAAATTTTAAATACGCCCAGGATTGCATTTTCTATAGTAAATTTTTCAAAAAATAATTTTTTACTGTCGCAAATTTTAAATACGCCGAGGATTGCATTTGCTATAGTAAATTTTTCAAAAAATAATTTTTTACTGTCGCAAATTTTAAATACGCCGAGGATTGCCTTTTCTATAGTAAATTTTTCAAAAAATAATTTTTTACTGTCGCAAATTTGAAATACGCCCAGGATTGCCTTTTCTATAGTAAATTTTCAAAAAATAATTTGTTAGTGTCGCAAATTTCAAATACGCCGAGGATTGCCTTTTCTATAGTAAATTTTTCAAAAAATAATTTTTTACTGTCGCAAATTTTAAATACGCCCAGGATTGTATTTTCTATAGTAAATTTTCAAAAAATAATTTTTTATTGTGGCAAATTTTAAATACGCCGAGGATTGCATTTTCTATAGTAAATTTTTCAAAAAATAATTTTTTACTGTCGCAAATTTTAAATACGCCGAGGATTGCCTTTTCTATAGTAATTTTTTCAAAAAATAATTTTTTACTGTCGCAAATTTTAAATACGCCGAGGATTGCATTTTCTATAGTAAATTTTTCAAAAAATAATTTTTTACTGTCGCAAATTTTAAATATGCCGAGGATTGCCTTTTCTATAGTAAATTTTTTCAAAAAATAATTTTTTACTGTCGCAAATTTTAAATACGCCCAGGATTGTCTTTTCTTTAGTAAATTTTCAAAAAATAATTTTTTATTGTCGCAAATTTTAAATACGCCGAGGATTGCATTTTCTATAGTAAATTTTTCAAAAAATAATTTTTTACTGTCGCAAATTTTAAATACGCCCAGGATTGCATTTTCTATAGTAAATTTTTCAAAAAATAATTTTTTACTGTCGCAAATTTTAAATACGCCGAGGATTGCATTTTCTATAGTAAATTTTTCAAAAAATAATTTTTTACTGTCGCAAATTTTAAATACGCCGAGGATTGCCTTTTCTATAGTAAATTTTTCAAAAAATAATTTTTTACTGTCGCAAATTTGAAATACGCCCAGGATTGCCTTTTCTATAGTAAATTTTCAAAAAATAATTTTTTATTGTCGCAAATTTTAAATACGCCGAGGATTGCCATTTCTATAGTAAATTTTTCAAAAAATAATTTTTTACTGTCGCAAATTTGAAATACGCCCAGGATTGCCTTTTTTACAGTAAATTTTCAAAAAATAATTTTTTACTGTCGCAAATTTTAAATACGCCCAGGATTGTCTTTTCTATAGTAAATTTTTCAAAAAATAATTTTTTACTGTCGCAAATTTTAAATACGCCCAGGATTCCCTTTTCTACAGTAAATTTTCAAAAAATAATTTTTTATTGTCGCAAATTTTAAATACGCCGAGGATTGCATTTTCTATAGTAAATTTTTCAAAAAATAATTTTTTACTGTCGCAAATTTGTAATACGCCCAGGATTGCCTTTACTATAGTAAATTTTTCACAAAATAATTTTTTACTGTCGCAAATTTTAAATACGCCCAGGATTGTCTTTTCTATAGTAAATTTTCAAAAAATAAGTTTTTATTGTCGCAAATTTTAAATACGCCCAGGATTGCATTTTCTATAGTAAATTTTTCAAAAAATAATTTTTTACTGTCGGAAATTTTAAATACGCCGAGTATTGCCTTTTCTATAGTAAATTTTCAAAAAATAATTTTTTATTGTCGCAAATTTTAAATACACCGAGGATTGCCTTTTCTATAGTAAATTTTTCAAAAAATAATTTTTTACTGTCGGAAATTTTAAATACGCCGAGTATTGCCTTTTCTATAGTAAATTTTTCAAAAAATAATTTTTTATTGTCGCAAATTTTAAATACGCCGAGGATTGCATTTTCTATAGTAAATTTTTCAAAAAATAATTTTTTACTGTCGCAAATTTGAAATACGCCCAGGATTGCCTTTTCTATAGTAAATTTTCAAAAAATAATTTTTTATTGTCGCAAATTTTAAATACGCCGAGGATTGCATTTTTCTATAGTAAATTTTTTCAAAAAATAATTTTTTACTGTCGCAAATTTGAAATACGCCCAGGATTGCCTTTTCTATAGTAAATTTTTCAAAAAATAATTTTTTACTGTCGCAAATTTTAAATACGCCCAGGATTGTCTTTTCTATAGTAAATTTTCAAAAAATAATTTTTTATTGTCGCAAATTTTAAATACGCCGAGGATTGCATTTTCTATAGTAAATTTTTCAAAAAATAATTTTTTTACTGTCGCAAATTTTAAATACGCCGAGGATTGCCTTTTCTATAGTAAATTTTTCAAAAAATAATTTTTTACTGTCGCAAATTTTAAATACGCCCAGGATTGTCTTTTCTATAGTAAATTTTCAAAAAATAATTTTTTATTGTCGCAAATTTTAAATACGCCGAGGATTGCATTTTCTATAGTAAATTTTTCAAAAAATAATTTTTTACTGTCGCAAATTTTAAATACGCCGAGGATTGCCTTTTCTATAGTAAATTTTTCAAAAAATAATTTTTTACTGTCGCAAATTTTAAATACGCCCAGGATTGTCTTTTCAATAGTAAATTTTCAAAAAATAATTTTTTATTGTCGCAAATTTTAAATACGCCGAGGTTTGTATTTTCTATAGTAAATTTTTCAAAAAATAATTTTTTACTGTCGCAAATTTTAAATACGCCGAGGATTGCCTTTTCTATAGTAAATTTTTCAAAAAATAATTTTTTACTGTCGCAAATTTTAAATACGCCCAGGATTGTCTTTTCTATAGTAAATTATCAAAAAATAATTTTTTATTGTCGCAAATTTTAAATACGCCGAAGATTGCCTTTTCTATAGTAAATTTTTCAAAAAATAATTTTTTACTGTCGGAAATTTTAAATACGCCGAGTATTGCCTTTTCTATAGTAAATTTTCAAAAAATAATTTTTTATTGTCGCAAATTTTAAATACGCCGAGGATTGGATTTTCTATAGTAAATTTTGCAAAAAATAATTTTTTACTGTCGCAAATTTTAAATACGCCCAGGATTGTCTTTTCTATAGTAAATTTTCAAAAAATAATTTTTTATTGTCGCAAATTTTAAATACGCCGAGGATTGCCTTTTCTATAGTAAATTTTTCAAAAAATAATTTTTTACTGTCGGAAATTTTAAATACGCCGAGGATTGCCTTTTCTATAGTAAATTTTTCAAAAAATAATTTTTTATTGTCGCAAATTTTAAATACGGCGAGTATTGCATTTTCTATAGTAAATTTTTCAAAAAATAATTTTTTACTGTCGCAAATTTGAAATACGCCCAGGATTGCCTTTTCTATAGTAAATTTTCAAAAAATAATTTTTTTATTGTCGCAAATTTTAAATACGCCGAGGATTGCATTTTCTATAGTAAATTTTCAAAAAATAATTTTTTACTGTCGCAAATTTGAAATACGCCCAGAATTGCCTTTTCTATAGTAAATTTTTCAAAAAATAATTTTTTACTGTCGCAAATTTTAAATACGCCCAGGATTGTCTTTTCTATAGTAAATTTTCAAAAAATAATTTTTTATTGTCGCAAATTTTAAATACGCCGAGGATTGCATGTTCTATAGTAAATTTTTCAAAAAATAATTTTTTACTGTCGCAAATTTTAAATACGCCGAGGATTGCCTTTTCTATAGTAAATTTTTCAAAAAATAATTTTTTACTGTCGCAAATTTTAAATACGCCCAGGATTGTCTTTTCTATAGTAAATTTTCAAAAAATAATTTTTTATTGTCGCAAATTTTAAATACGCCGAGGATTGCATTTTCTATAGTAAATTTTTCAAAAAATAATTTTTTACTGTCGCAAATTTTAAGTACGCCGAGGATTGCCTTTTCTATAGTAAATTTTTCAAAAAATAATTTTTTACTGTCGCAAATTTTAAATACGCCCAGGATTGCCTTTTCTATAGTAAATTTTCAAAAAATAATTTTTTATTGTCGCAAATTTTAAATACGCCGAGGATTGCCTTTTCTATAGTAAATTTTTCAAAAAATAATTTTTTACTGTCGCAAATTTTAAATACGCCCAGGATTGCATTTTCTATAGTAAATTTTTCAAAAAATAATTTTTTCGCAAATTTTAAATACGCCGAGGATTGCATTTTCTATAGTAAATTTTCAAAAAATAATTTTTTACTGTCGGAAATTTTAAATACGCCGAGGATTGCCTTTTCTATAGTAAATTTTTCAAAAAATAATTTTTTACTGTCGCAAATTTTAAATACGCCCAGGATTGTCTTTTCTATAGTAAATTTTCAAAAAATAATTTTTTATTGTCGCAAATTTTAAATACGCCGAGGATTGCATTTTCTATAGTAAATTTTTCAAAAAATAATTTTTTACTGTCGCAAATTTTAAATACGCCGAGGATTGCCTTTTCTATAGTAAATTTTTCAAAAAATAATATTTTACTGTCGCAAATTTTAAATACGCCGAGGATTGCATTTTCTATAGTAAATTTTCAAAAAATAATTTTTTACTGTCGCAAATTTTAAATATGCCGAGGATTGCCTTTTCTATAGTAAATTTTTCAAAAAATAATTTTTTAATGTCGCAAATTTTAAATATGCCCAGGATTGTCTTTTCTTTAGTAAATTTTCAAAAAATAATTTTTTATTGTCGCAAATTTTAAATACGCCGAGGATTGCATTTTCTATAGTAAATTTTTCAAAAAATAATTTTTTACTGTCGCAAATTTGAAATACGCCCAGGATTGCCTTTTCTATAGTAAATTTTCAAAAAATAATTTTTTATTGTCGCAAATTTTAAATACGCCGAGGATTGCCTTTTCTATAGTAAATTTTTCAAAAAATTATTTTTTACTGTCGCAAATTTTAAATACGCCCAGGATTGTCTTTTCTATAGTAAATTTTCAAAAAATAATTTTTTATTGTCGCAAATTTTAAATACGCCGAGGGATTGCCTTTTCTATAGTAAATTTTCAAAAAATAATTTTTTACTGTCGCAAATTTGAAATACGCCCAGAATTGCCTTTTCTATAGTAAATATTTCAAAAATAATTTTTTACTGTCGCAAATTTTAAATACGCCCAGGATTGTCTTTTCTATAGTAAATTTTCAAAAAATAATTTTTTATTGTCGCAAATTTTAAATACGCCGAGGATTGCATTTTCTATAGTAAATTTTTCAAAAAATAATTTTTTACTGTCGCAAATTTTAAATACGCCGAGGATTGCCTTTACTATAGTAAATTTTTCACAAAATAATTTTTTACTGTCGCAAATTTTAAATACGCCCAGGATTGTCTTTTCTATAGTAAATTTTCAAAAAATAATTTTTTATTGTCGCAAATTTAAATACGCCGAGGATTGCATTTTCTATAGTAAATTTTTCAAAAAATAATTTTTTACTGTCGGAAATTTTAAATACGCCGAGTATTGCCTTTTCTATAGTAAATTTTCAAAAAATAATTTTTTATTGTCGCAAATTTTAAATACACCGAGGATTGCCTTTTTCTATAGTAAATTTTTCAAAAAATAATTTTTTACTGTCGGAAATTTTAAATACGCCGAGTATTGCCTTTTCTCTAGTAAATTTTTCAAAAAATAATTTTTTATTGTCGCAAATTTTAAATACGCCGAGGATTGCATTTTCTATAGTAAATTTTTCAAAAAATAATTTTTTACTGTCGCAAATTTGAAATACGCCCAGGATTGCCTTTTCTATAGTAAATTTTCAAAAAATAATTTTTTATTGTCGCAAATTTTAAATACGCCGAGGATTGCATTTTCTATAGTAAATTTTTCAAAAAATAATTTTTTACTGTCGCAAATTTGAAATACGCCCAGGATTGCCTTTTCTATAGTAAATTTTTCAAAAATAATTTTTTACTGTCGCAAATTTTAAATACGCCAGGATTGTCTTTTCTATAGTAAATTTTCAAAAAATAATTTTTTATTGTCGCAAATTTTAAATACGCCGAGGATTGCATTTTCTATAGTAAATTTTTCAAAAATAATTTTTTACTGTCGCAAATTTTAAATACGCCGAGGATTGCCTTTTCTATAGTAAATTTTTCAAAAAATAATTTTTTACTGTCGCAAATTTTAAATACGCCCAGGATTGTCTTTTCTATAGTAAATTTTCAAAAAATAATTTTTTATTGTCGCAAATTTTAAATACGCCGAGGATTGCATTTTCTATAGTAAATTTTTCAAAAAATAATTTTTTACTGTCGCAAATTTTAAATACGCCGAGGATTGCCTTTTCTATAGTAAATTTTTCAAAAAATAATTTTTTACTGTCGCAAATTTTAAATACGCATAGGATTGTCTTTTCTATAGTAAATTCTCAAAAAATAATTTTTTATTGTCGCAAATTTTAAATACGCCGAGGATTGTATTTTCTATAGTAAATTTTTCAAAAAATAATTTTTTACTGTCGCAAATTTTAAATACGCCGAGGATTGCCTTTTCTATAGTAAATTTTTCAAAAAATAATTTTTTACTGTCGAAAATTTTAAATACGCCCAGGATTGTCTTTTGTATAGTAAATTTTCAAAAAATAATTTTTTATTGTCGCAAATTTTAAATACGCCGAAGATTGCCTTTTCTATAGTAAATTTTTCAAAAAATAATTTTTTACTGTCGGAAATTTTAAATACGCCCAGTATTGCCTTTTCTATAGTAAATTTTCAAAAAATAATTTTTATTGTCGCAAATTTTAAATACGCCGAGGATTGCATTTTCTATAGTAAATTTTCAAAAAATAATTTTTTACTGTCGCAAATTTTAAATACGCCCAGGATTGTCTTTTCTATAGTAAATTTTCAAAAAATAATTTTTTATTGTCGCAAATTTTAAATACGCCGAGGATTGCCTTTTCTATAGTAAATTTTTCAAAAAATAATTTTTTACTGTCGGAAATTTTAAATACGCCGAGGATTGCCTTTTCTATAGTAAATTTTTCAAAAATAATTTTTTATTGTCGCAAATTTTAAATACGCCGAGGATTGCATTTTCTATAGTAAATTTTTCAAAAAATAATTTTTTACTGTCGCAAATTTGAAATACGCCCAGGATTGCCTTTTCTATAGTAAATTTTCAAAAAATAATTTTTTATTGTCGCAAATTTTAAATACGCCGAGGATTGCATTTTCTATAGTAAATTTTTCAAAAAATAATTTTTTACTGTCGGAAATTTTAAATACGCCGAGTATTGCCTTTTCTATAGTAAATTTTCAAAAAATAATTTTTTATTGTCGCAAATTTTAAATACGCCGAGGATTGCCTTTTCTATAGTAAATTTTTCAAAAAATAATTTTTTACTGTCGAAAATTTTAAATACGCCCAGGATTGTCTTTTGTATAGTAAATTTTCAAAAAATAATTTTTTATTGTCGCAAATTTTAAATACGCCGAAGATTGCCTTTTCTATAGTAAATTTTTCAAAAAATAATTTTTTACTGTCGGAAATTTTAAATACGCCCAGTATTGCCTTTTCTATAGTAAATTTTCAAAAAATAATTTTTTATTGTCGCAAATTTTAAATACGCCGAGGATTGCATTTTCTATAGTAAATTTTTCAAAAAATAATTTTTTACTGTCGCAAATTTTAAATACGCCCAGGATTGTCTTTTCTATAGTAAATTTTCAAAAAATAATTTTTTATTGTCGCAAATTTTAAATACGCCGAGGATTGCCTTTTCTATAGTAAATTTTTCAAAAAATAATTTTTTACTGTCGGAAATTTTAAATACGCCGAGGATTGCCTTTTCTATAGTAAATTTTTCAAAAAATAATTTTTTATTGTCGCAAATTTTAAATACGCCGAGGATTGCATTTTCTATAGTAAATTTTTCAAAAAATAATTTTTTACTGTCGCAAATTTGAAATACGCCCAGGATTGCCTTTTCTATAGTAAATTTTCAAAAAATAATTTTTTATTGTCGCAAATTTTAAATACGCCGAGGATTGCATTTTCTATAGTAATTTTTCAAAAAATAATTTTTACTGTCGCAAATTTGAAATACGCCCAGGATTGCCTTTTCTATAGTAAATTTTTCAAAAAATTATTTTTTACTGTCGCAAATTTTAAATACGCCCAGGATTGTCTTTTCTATAGTAAATTTTCAAAAAATAATTTTTTATTGTCGCAAATTTTAAATACGCCGAGGATTGCATTTTCTATAGTAAATTTTTCAAAAAATAATTTTTTACTGTCGCAAATTTTAAATACGCCGAGGATTGCCTTTTCTATAGTAAATTTTTCAAAAAATTATTTTTTACTGTCGCAAATTTTAAATACGCCCAGGATTGTCTTTTCTATAGTAAATTTTCAAAAAATTATTTTTTATTGTCGCAAATTTTAAATACGCCGAGGATTGCATTTTCTATAGTAAATTTTTCAAAAAATAATTTTTTACTGTCGCAAATTTTAAATACGCCGAGGATTGCCTTTTCTATAGTAAATTTTTCAAAAAATAATTTTTTACTGTCGCAAATTTTAAATACGCCCAGGATTGCCTTTTCTATAGTAAATTTTCAAAAAATAATTTTTTATTGTCGCAAATTTTAAATACGCCGAGGATTGCCTTTTCTATAGTAAATTTTTCAAAAAATAATTTTTTACTGTCGCAAATTTTAAATACGCCCAGGATTGCATTTTCTATAGTAAATTTTTCAAAAAATAATTTTTTACTGTCGCAAATTTTAAATACGCCGAGGATTGAATTTTCTATAGTAAATTTTTCAAAAAATAATTTTTTACTGTCGCAAATTTTAAATACGCCGAGGATTGCCTTTTCTATAGTAAATTTTTCAAAAAATAATTTTTTACTGTCGCAAATTTGAAATACGCCCAGGATTGCCTTTTCTATAGTAAATTTTCAAAAAATAATTTTTTATTGTCGCAAATTTTAAATACGCCGAGGATTGCCTTTTCTATAGTAAATTTTTCAAAAAATAATTTTTTACTGTCGCAAATTTTAAATACGCCCAGGATTGTCTTTTCTATAGTAAATTTTCAAAAAATATTTTTTTATTGTCGCAAATTTTAAATACGCCGAGGATTGCATTTTCTATAGTAAATTTTTCAAAAAAAAATTTTTTACTGTCGCAAATTTTAAATACGCCGAGGATTGCCTTTTCTATAGTAAATTTTTCAAAAAATAATTTTTTACTGTCGCAAATTTTAAATACGCCGAGGATTGCATTTTCTATAGTAAATTTTTCAATAAATAATTTTTTACTGTCGCAAATTTTAAATACGCCGAGGATTGCCTTTTCTATAGTAAATTTTTCAAAGAATAATTTTTTACTGTCGCAAATTTTAAATACGCCCAGGATTGTCTTTTCTTTAGTAAATTTTCAAAAAATAATTTTTTATTGTCGCAAATTTTAAATACGCCGAGGATTGCCTTTTCTATAGTAAATTTTTCAAAAAATAATTTTTTACTGTCGCAAATTTTAAATACGCCCAGGATTGTCTTTTCTATAGTAAATTTTCAAAAAATAATTTTTTATTGTCGCAAATTTTAAATACGCCGAGGATTGCATTTTCTATAGTAAATTTTTCAAAAAATAATTTTTTACTGTCGCAAATTTTAAATACGCCGAGGATTGCATTTTCTATAGTAAATTTTTCAAAAAATAATTTTTTACTGTCGCAAATTTTAAATACGCCCAGGATTGTCTTTTCTATAGTAAATTTTCAAAAAATAATTTTTTATTGTCGCAAATTTTAAATACGCCGAGGATTGCCTTTTCTATAGTAAATTTTTCAAAAAATAATTTTTTACTGTCGCAAATTTTAAATACGCCCAGGATTGTCTTTTCTATAGTAAATTTTCAAAAAATAATTTTTTATTGTCGCAAATTTTAAATACGCCGAGGATTGCATTTTCTATAGTAAATTTTTCAAAAAATAATTTTTTACTGTCGGAAATTTTAAATACGCCGAGTATTGCCTTTTCTATAGTAAATTTTTCAAAAAATAATTTTTTATTGTCGCAAATTTTAAATACGCCGAGGATTGCATTTTCTATAGTAAATTTTTCAAAAAATAATTTTTTACTGTCGCAAATTTGAAATACGCCCAGGATTGCCTTTTCTATAGTAAATTTTCAAAAAATAATTTTTTATTGTCGCAAATTTTAAATACGCCGAGGATTGCATTTTCTATAGTAAATTTTTCAAAAAATAATTTTTTACTGTCGCAAATTTGAAATACGCCCAGGATTGCCTTTTCTATAGTAAATTTTCAAAAAATTATTTTTTATTGTCGCAATTTTTAAATACGCCGAGGATTGCATTTTCTATAGTAAATTTTTCAAAAAATAATTTTTTACTGTCGCAAATTTGAAATACGCCCAGGATTGCCTTTTCTATAGTAAATATTTCAAAAAATAATTTTTTACTGTCGCAAATTTTAAATACGCCCAGGATTGTCTTTTCTATAGTAAATTTTCAAAAAATAATTTTTTATTGTCGCAAATTTTAAATACGCCGAGGATTGCATTTTCTATAGTAAATTTTTCAAAAAATAATTTTTTACTGTCGCAAATTTTAAATACGCCCAGGATTGTCTTTTCTATAGTAAATTTTCAAAAAATAATTTTTTATTGTCGCAAATTTTAAATACGCTGAGGATTGCCTTTTCTATAGTAAATTTTTCAAAAAATAATTTTTTACTGTCGGAAATTTTAAATACGCCGAGTACTGCCTTTTCTATAGTAAATTTTTCAAAAAATAATTTTTTATTGTCGCAAATTTTAAATACGCCGAGGATTGCATTTTCTATAGTAAATTTTTCAAAAAATAATTTTTTACTGTCGCAAATTTTAAATACGCCGAGGATTGCCTTTTCTATAGTAAATTTTTCAAAAAATAATTTTTTACTGTCGCAAATTTTAAATACGCCCAGGATTGTCTTTTCTTTAGTAAATTTTCAAAAAATAATTTTTTATTGTCGCAAATTTTAAATACGCCGAGGATTGCATTTTCTATAGTAAATTTTTCAAAAAATAATTTTTTACTGTCGCAAATTTTAAATACGCCGAGGATTGCCTTTTCTATAGTAAATTTTTCAAAAAATAATTTTTTACTGTCGCAAATTTGAAATACGCCCAGGATTGCCTTTTCTATAGTAAATTTTCAAAAAATAATTTTTTATTGTAGCAAATTTTAAATACGCCGAGGATTGCCTTTTCTATAGTAAATTTTTCAAAAAATAATTTTTTACTGTCGCAAATTTTAAATACGCCCAGGATTGTCTTTTCTATAGTAAATTTTCAAAAAATAATTTTTTATTGTCGCAAATTTTAAATACGCCGAGGATTGCCTTTTCTATAGTAAATTTTTCAAAAAATAATTTTTTACTGTCGCAAATTTTAAATACGCCCAGGATTGTCTTTTCTATAGTAAATTTTCAAAAAATAATTTTTTATTGTCGCAAATTTTAAATACGCCGAGGATTGCATTTTCTATAGTAAATTTTTCAAAAAATAATTTTTTACTGTCGGAAATTTTAAATACGCCGAGTATTGCCTTTTCTATAGTAAATTTTTCAAAAAATAATTTTTTATTGTCGCAAATTTTAAATACGCCGAGGATTGCATTTTCTATAGTAAATTTTTCAAAAAATAATTTTTTACTGTCGCAAATTTGAAATACGCCCAGGATTGCCTTTTCTATAGTAAATTTTCAAAAAATAATTTTTTATTGTCGCAAATTTTAAATACGCCGAGGATTGCATTTTCTATAGTAAATTTTTCAAAAAATAATTTTTTACTGTCGCAAATTTGAAATACGCCCAGGATTGCCTTTTCTATAGTAAATTTTCAAAAAATTATTTTTTATTGTCGCAATTTTTAAATACGCCGAGGATTGCATTTTCTATAGTAAATTTTTCAAAAAATAATTTTTTACTGTCGCAAATTTGAAATACGCCCAGGATTGCCTTTTCTATAGTAAATATTTCAAAAAATAATTTTTTACTGTCGCAAATTTTAAATACGCCCAGGATTGTCTGTTCTATAGTAAATTTTCAAAAAATAATTTTTTATTGTCGCAAATTTTAAATACGCCGAGGATTGCATTTTCTATAGTAAATTTTTCAAAAAAAAAATTTTTTACTGTCGCAAATTTTAAATACGCCCAGGATTGTCTTTTCTATAGTAAATTTTCAAAAAATTATTTTTTATTGTCGCAAATTTTAAATACGCTGAGGATTGCCTTTTCTATAGTAAATTTTTCAAAAAATAATTTTTTACTGTCGGAAATTTTAAATACGCCGAGTACTGCCTTTTCTATAGTAAATTTTTCAAAAAATAATTTTTTATTGTCGCAAATTTTAAATACGCCGAGGATTGCATTTTCTATAGTAAATTTTTCAAAAAATAATTTTTTACTGTCGCAAATTTGAAATACGCCCAGGATTGCCTTTTCTATAGTAAATTTTCAAAAAATAATTTTTTATTGTCGCAAATTTTAAATACGCCGAGGATTGCATTTTCTATAGTAAATTTTTCAAAAAATAATTTTTTACTGTCGCAAATTTGAAATACGCCCAGGATTGCCTTTTCTATAGTAAATTTTCAAAAAATTATTTTTTATTGTCGCAATTTTTAAATACGCCGAGGATTGCATTTTCTATAGTAAATTTTTCAAAAAATAATTTTTTACTGTCGGAAATTTTAAATACGCCGAGTACTGCCTTTTCTATAGTAAATTTTTCAAAAAATAATTTTTTATTGTCGCAAATTTTAAATACGCCGAGGATTGCATTTTCTATAGTAAATTTTTCAAAAAATAATTTTTTACTGTCGCAAATTTGAAATACGCCCAGGATTGCCTTTTCTATTGTAAATTTTCAAAAAATAATTTTTTATTGTCGCAAATTTTAAATACGCCGAGGATTGCATTTTCTATAGTAAATTTTTCAAAAAATAATTTTTTACTGTCGCAAATTTGAAATACGCCCAGGATTGCCTTTTCTATAGTAAATATTTCAAAAAATAATTTTTTACTGTCGCAAATTTTAAATACGCCCAGGATTGTCTTTTCTATAGTGAATTTTCAAAAAATAATTTTTTATTGTCGCAAATTTTAAATACGCCGAGTATTGCATTTTCTATAGTAAATTTTTCAAAAAATAATTTTTTACTGTCGCAAATTTTAAATACGCCGAGGATTGCCTTTACTATAGTAAATTTTTCACAAAATAATTTTTTACTGTCGCAAATTTTAAATACGCCCAGGATTGTCTTTTCTATAGTAAATTTTCAAAAAATAATTTTTTATTGTCGCAAATTTTAAATACGCCGAGGATTGCATTTTCTATAGTAAATTTTTCAAAAAATAATTTGTTACTGTCGGAAATTTTAAATACGCCGAGTATTGCCTTTTCTATAGTAAATTTTCAAAAAATAATTTTTTATTGTCGCAAATTTTAAATACACCGAGGATTGCCTTTTCTATAGTAAATTTTTCAAAAAATAATTTTTTACTGTCGGAAATTTTAAATACGCCGAGTATTGCCTTTTCTATAGTAAATTTTTCAAAAAATAATTTTTTACTGTCGCAAATTTTAAATACGACGAGGATTGCCTTTTCTATAGTAAATTTTTCAAAAAATAATTTTTTACTGTCGCAAATTTTAAATACGCCGAGGATTGCATTTTCTATAGTAAATTTTTCAAAAAATAATTTTTTACTGTCGCAAATTTTAAATACGCCGAGGATTGCCTTTTCTATAGTAAATTTTTCAAAAAATAATTTTTTACTGTCGCAAATTTTAAATACGCCCAGGATTGTCTTTTCTATAGTAAATTTTCAAAAAATAATTTTTTATTGTCGCAAATTTTAAATACACCGAGGATTGCCTTTTCTATAGTAAATTTTTCAAAAAATAATTTTTTACTGTCGGAAATTTTAAATACGCCGAGTATTGCCTTTTCTATAGTAAATTTTTCAAAAAATAATTTTTTACTGTCGCAAATTTTAAATACGCCGAGGATTGCCTTTTCTATAGTAAATATTTCAAAAAATAATTTTTTACTGTCGCAAATTTTAAATACGCCGAGGATTGCATTTTCTATAGTAAATTTTTCAAAAAATAATTTTTTACTGTCGCAAATTTTAAATACGCCGAGGATTGCCTTTTCTATAGTAAATTTTTCAAAAAATAATTTTTTACTGTCGCAAATTTTAAATACGCCCAGGATTGTCTTTTCTATAGTGAATTTTCAAAAAATAATTTTTTATTGTCGCAAATTTTAAATACGCCGAGGATTGCATTTTCTATAGTAAATTTTTCAAAAAATAATTTTTTACTGTCGCAAATTTTAAATACGCCGAGGATTGCCTTTTCTATAGTAAATTTTTCAAAAAATAATTTTTTACTGTCGCAAATTTTAAATACGCCCAGGATTGTCTTTTCTATAGTAAATTTTCAAAAAATAATTTTTTATTGTCGCAAATTTTAAATACACCGAGGATTGCCTTTTCTATAGTAAATTTTTCAAAAAATAATTTTTTACTGTCGGAAATTTTAAATACGCCGAGTATTGCCTTTTCTATAGTAAATTTTTCAAAAAATAATTTTTTACTGTCGCAAATTTTAAATACGCCGAGGATTGCCTTTTCTATAGTAAATATTTCAAAAAATAATTTTTTACTGTCGCAAATTTTAAATACGCCGAGGATTGCATTTTCTATAGTAAATTTTTCAAAAAATAATTTTTTACTGTCGCAAATTTTAAATACGCCGAGGATTGCCTTTTCTATAGTAAATTTTTCAAAAAATAATTTTTTACTGTCGCAAATTTTAAATACGCCCAGGATTGTCTTTTCTATAGTGAATTTTCAAAAAATAATTTTTTATTGTCGCAAATTTTAAATACGCCGAGGATTGCATTTTCTATAGTAAATTTTTCAAAAAATAATTTTTTACTGTCGCAAATTTTAAATACGCCGAGGATTGCCTTTACTATAGTAAATTTTTCACAAAATAATTTTTTACTGTCGCAAATTTTAAATACGCCCAGGATTGTCTTTTCTATAGTAAATTTTCAAAAAATAATTTTTTATTGTCGCAAATTTTAAATACGCCGAGGATTGCATTTTCTATAGTAAATTTTTCAAAAAATAATTTTTTACTGTCGGAAATTTTAAATACGCCCAGGATTGTCTTTTCTATAGTAAATTTTCAAAAAATAATTTTTTATTGTCGCAAATTTTAAATACGCCGAGGATTGCATTTTCTATAGTAAATTTTTCAAAAAATAATTTTTTACTGTCGCAAATTTTAAACACGCCGAGGATTGCCTTTTCTATAGTAAATTTTTCAAAAAATAATTTTTTACTGTCGCAAATTTTAAATACGGCCAGGATTGTCTTTTCTATAGTAAATTTTCAAAAAATAATTTTTTATTGTCGCAAATTTTAAATACGCCGAGGATTGCCTTTTCTATAGTAAATTTTTCAAAAAATAATTTTTTACTGTCGGAAATTTTAAATACGCCGAGTATTGCCTTTTCTATAGTAAATTTTTCAAAAAATAATTTTTTATTGTCGCAAATTTTAAATACGCCGAGGATTGCACTTTCTATAGTAAATTTTTCAAAAAATAATTTTTTACTGTCGCAAATTTTAAATACGCCGAGGATTGCCTTTTCTATAGTAAATTTTTCAAAAAATAATTTTTTACTGTCGCAAATTTGAAATACGCCCAGGATTGCCTTTTCTATAGTAAATTTTCAAAAAATAATTTTTTATTGTCGCAAATTTTAAATACGCCGAGGATTGCCTTTTCTATAGTAAATTTTTCAAAAAATAATTTTTTACTGTCGCAAATTTTAAATACGCCCAGGATTGTCTTTTCTATAGTAAATTTTCAAAAAATAATTTTTTATTGTCGCAAATTTTAAATACGCCGAGGATTGCCTTTTCTATAGAAAATTTTTCAAAAAATTATTTTTTACTGTCGCAAATTTTAAATACGCCCAGGATTGTCTTTTCTATAGTAAATTTTCAAAAAATAATTTTTTATTGTCGCAAATTTTAAATACGCCGAAGATTGCCTTTTCTATAGTAAATTTTTCAAAAAATAATTTTTTACTGTCGGAAATTTTAAATACGCCGAGTATTGCCTTTTCTATAGTAAATTTTCAAAAAATAATTTTTTATTGTCGCAAATTTTAAATACGCCGAGGATTGCATTTTCTATAGTAAATTTTTCAAAAAATAATTTTTTACTGTCGCAAATTTTAAATACGCCCAGGATTGCCTTTTCTATAGTAAATTTTTCAAAAAATAATTTTTTACTGTCGTAAATTTGAAATACGCCCAGGATTGCCTTTTCTATAGTATATTTTCAAAAAATAATTTTTTATTGTCGCAAATTTTAAATGCGCCGAGGATTGCCTTTTCTATAGTAAATTTTTCAAAAAACAATTTTTTACTGTCGCAAATTTTAAATACGCCCAGGATTGCCTTTTCTATAGTAAATTTTTCAAAAAATAATTTTTTACTGTCGCAAATTTTAAATACGCCCAGGATTGCCTTTTCTATAGTAAATTTTTCAAAAAATAATTTTTTACTGTCGCAAATTTTTTAAATACGACCAGGATTGTCTTTTCTATAGTAAATTTTCAAAAAATAATTTTTTATTGTCGCAAATTTTAAATACGCCGAAGATTGCCTTTTCTATAGTAAATTTTTCAAAAAATATTTTTTTACTGTCGGAAATTTTAAATACGCCGAGTATTGCCTTTTCTATAGTAAATTTTCAAAAAATAATTTTTTATTGTCGCAAATTTTAAATACGCCGAGGATTGCATTTTCTATAGTAAATTTTTCAAAAAATAATTTTTTACTGTCGCAAATTTTAAATACGCCCAGGATTGTCTTTTCTATAGTAAATTTTCAAAAAATAATTTTTTATTGTCGCAAATTTTAAATACGCCGAGGATTGCCTTTTCTATAGTAAATTTTTCAAAAATAATTTTTTACTGTCGGAAATTTTAAACACGCCGAGGATTGCCTTTTCTATAGTAAATTTTTCAAAAAATAATTTTTTATTGTCGCAAATTTTAAATACGCCGAGGTTTGCATTTTCTCTAGTAAATTTTTCAAAAAATAATTTTTTACTGTCGCAAATTTTAAATACGCCGAGGATTGCCTTTTCTATAGTAAATTTTTCAAAAAATAATTTTTTACTGTCGCAAATTTTAAATACGCCCAGGATTGTCTTTTCTATAGTAAATTTTCAAAAAATAATTTTTTATTGTCGCAAATTTTAAATACGCCGAGGATTGCATTTTCTATAGTAAATTTTTCAAAAAATAATTTTTTACTGTCGCAAATTTTAAATACGCCGAGGATTGCCTTTTCTATAGTAAATTTTTCAAAAAATAATTTTTTACTGTCGCAAATTTTAAATACGCCCAGGATTGTCTTTTCTATAGTAAATTTTCAAAAAATAATTTTTTATTGTCGCAAATTTTAAATACGCCGAGGATTGCCTTTTCTATAGTAAATTTTTCAAAAAATAATTTTTTACTGTCGGAAATTTTAAATACGCCGAGTATTGCCTTTTCTATATTCAAAAAATAATTTTTTACTGTCGGAAATTTTAAATACGCCGAGTATTGCCTTTTCTATAGTAAATTTTTCAAAAATAATTTTTTATTGTCGCAAATTTTAAATACGCCGAGGATTGCATTTTCTATAGTAAATTTTTCAAAAAATAATTTTTTACTGTCGCAAATTTTAAATACGCCGAGGATTGCCTTTTCTATAGTAAATTTTTCAAAAAATAATTTTTTACTGTCGCAAATTTGAAATACGCCCAGGATTGCCTTTTCTATAGTAAATTTTCAAAAAATAATTTTTTATTGTCGCAAATTTTAAATACGCCGAGGATTGCCTTTTCTATAGTAAATTTTTAAAAAATAATTTTTTACTGTCGCAAATTTTAAATACGCCCAGGATTGTCTTTTCTATAGTAAATTTTCAAAAAATAATTTTTTTTTTGTCGCAAATTTTAAATACGCCGAGGATTGCATTTTCTATAGTAAATTTTTCAAAAAATAATTTTTTACTGTCGCAAATTTTAATACGCCGAGGATTGCCTTTTCTATAGTAAATTTTTCAAAAATAATTTTTTACTGTCGCAAATTTTAAATACGCCGAGGATTGCATTTTCTATAGTAAATTTTTCAAAAATAATTTTTTACTGTCGCAAATTTTAAATACGCCGAGGATTGCCTTTTCTATAGTAAATTTTTCAAAAAATAATTTTTTACTGTCGCAAATTTTAAATACGCCCAGGATTGTCTTTTCTATAGTAAATTTTCAAAAAATAATTTTTTATTGTCGCAAATTTTAAATACGCCGAGGATTGCATTTTCTATAGTAAATTTTTCAAAAAATAATTTTTTACTGTCGCAAATTTTAAACACGCCGAGGATTGCCTTTTCTATAGTAAATTTTTCAAAAAATAATTTTTTACTGTCGCAAATTTTAAATACGCCCAGGATTGTCTTTTCTATAGTAAATTTTCAAAAAATAATTTTTTATTGTCGCAAATTTTAAATACGCCGAGGATTGCCTTTTCTATAGTAAATTTTTCAAAAAATATTTTTTTACTGTCGGAAATTTTAAATACGCCGAGTATTGCCTTTTCTATAGTAAATTTTTCAAAAAATAATTTTTTATTGTCGCAAATTTTAAATACGCCGAGGATTGCATTTTCTATAGTAAATTTTTCAAAAAATAATTTTTTACTGTCGCAAATTTTAAATCCGCCGAGGATTGCCTGTTCTATAGTAAATTTTTCAAAAAATAATTTTTTACTGTCGCAAATTTGAAATACGCCCAGGATTGCCTTTTCTATAGTAAATTTTCAAAAAATAATTTTTTATTGTCGCAAATTTTAAATACGCCGAGGATTGCCTTTTCTATAGTAAATTTTTCAAAAAATAATTTTTTACTGTCGCAAATTTTAAATACGCCCAGGATTGTCTTTTCTATAGTAAATTTTCAAAAATAATTTTTTATTGTCGCAAATTTTAAATACGCCGAGGATTGCCTTTTCTATAGTAAATTTTTCAAAAAATAATTTTTTACTGTCGGAAATTTTAAATACGCCGAGTATTGCCTTTTCTATAGTAAATTTTTCAAAAATAATTTTTTATTGTCGCAAATTTTAAATACGCCGAGGATTGCACTTTCTATAGTAAATTTTTCAAAAAATAATTTTTTACTGTCGCAAATTTTAAATACGCCGAGGATTGCCTTTTCTATAGTAAATTTTTCAAAAAATAATTTTTTACTGTCGCAAATTTGAAATACGCCCAGGATTGCCTTTTCTATAGTAAATTTTCAAAAAATAATTTTTTATTGTCGCAAATTTTAAATACGCCGAGGATTGCCTTTTCTATAGTAAATTTTTCAAAAAATAATTTTTTACTGTCGCAAATTTTAAATACGCCCAGGATTGTCTTTTCTATAGTAAATTTTCAAAAAATAGTTTTTTATTGTCGCAAATTTTAAATACGCCGAAGATTGCCTTTTCTATAGTAAATTTTTCAAAAAATAATTTTTTACTGTCGGAAATTTTAAATATGCCGAGTATTGCCTTTTCTATAGTAAATTTTTCAAAAAATAATTTTTTATTGTCGCAAATTTTAAATACGCCGAGGATTGCACTTTCTATAGTAAATTTTTCAAAAAATAATTTTTTACTGTCGCAAATTTTAAATACGCCGAGGATTGCCTTTTCTATAGTAAATTTTTCAAAAAATAATTTTTTACTGTCGCAAATTTGAAATACGCCCAGGATTGCCTTTTCTATAGTAAATTTTCAAAAAATAATTTTTTATTGTCGCAAATTTTAAATACGCCGAGGATTGCCTTTTCTATAGTAAATTTTTCAAAAAATAATTTTTTACTGTCGCAAATTTTAAATACGCCCAGGATTGTCTTTTCTATAGTAAATTTTCAAAAAATAGTTTTTTATTGTCGCAAATTTTAAATACGCCGAAGATTGCCTTTTCTATAGTAAATTTTTCAAAAAATAATTTTTTACTGTCGCAAATTTTAAATACGCCGAGGATTGCCTTTTCTATAGTAAATTTTTCAAAAAATAATTTTTTACTGTCGCAAATTTGAAATACGCCCAGGATTGCCTTTTCTATAGTAAATTTTCAAAAAATAATTTTTTATTGTCGCAAATTTTAAATACGCCGAGGATTGCCTTTTCTATAGTAAATTTTTCAAAAAACAATTTTTTACTGTCGCAAATTTTAAATACGCCCAGGATTGCCTTTTCTATAGTAAATTTTTCAAAAAATAATTTTTTACTGTCGCAAATTTTAAATACGCCCAGGATTGCCTTTTCTATAGTAAATTTTTCAAAAAATAATTTTTTACTGTCGCAAATTTTAAATACGCCCAGGATTTTCTTTTCTATAGTAAATTTTCAAAAAATAATTTTTTATTGTCGCAAATTTTAAATACGCCGAAGATTGCCTTTTCTATAGTAAATTTTTCAAAAAATATTTTTTTACTGTCGGAAATTTTAAATACGCCGAGTATTGCCTTTTCTATAGTAAATTTTCAAAAAATAATTTTTTATTGTCGCAAATTTTAAATACGCCGAGGATTGCATTTTCTATAGTAAATTTTTCAAAAAATAATTTTTTACTGTCGCAAATTTTAAATCCGCCGAGGATTGCCTGTTCTATAGTAAATTTTTCAAAAAATAATTTTTTACTGTCGCAAATTTGAAATACGCCCAGGATTGCCTTTTCTATAGTAAATTTTCAAAAAATAATTTTTTATTGTCGCAAATTTTAAATACGCCGAGGATTGCCTTTTCTATAGTAAATTTTTCAAAAAATAATTTTTTACTGTCGCAAATTTTAAATACGCCCAGGATTGTCTTTTCTATAGTAAATTTTCAAAAAATAATTTTTTATTGTCGCAAATTTTAAATACGCCGAGGATTGCCTTTTCTATAGTAAATTTTTCAAAAAATAATTTTTTACTGTCGGAAATTTTAAATACGCCGAGTATTGCCTTTTCTATAGTAAATTTTTCAAAAAATAATTTTTTATTGTCGCAAATTTTAAATACGCCGAGGATTGCACTTTCTATAGTAAATTTTTCAAAAAATAATTTTTTACTGTCGCAAATTTTAAATACGCCGAGGATTGCCTTTTCTATAGTAAATTTTTCAAAAAATAATTTTTTACTGTCGCAAATTTGAAATACGCCCAGGATTGCCTTTTCTATAGTAAATTTTCAAAAAATAATTTTTTATTGTCGCAAATTTTAAATACGCCGAGGATTGCCTTTTCTATAGTAAATTTTTCAAAAAATAATTTTTTACTGTCGCAAATTTTAAATACGCCCAGGATTGTCTTTTCTATAGTAAATTTTCAAAAAATAGTTTTTTATTGTCGCAAATTTTAAATACGCCGAAGATTGCCTTTTCTATAGTAAATTTTTCAAAAAATAATTTTTTACTGTCGCAAATTTTAAATACGCCGAGGATTGCCTTTTCTATAGTAAATTTTTCAAAAAATAATTTTTTACTGTCGCAAATTTGAAATACGCCCAGGATTGCCTTTTCTATAGTAAATTTTCAAAAAATAATTTTTATTGTCGCAAATTTTAAATACGCCGAGGATTGCCTTTTCTATAGTAAATTTTTCAAAAAACAATTTTTTACTGTCGCAAATTTTAAATACGCCCAGGATTGCCTTTTCTATAGTAAATTTTTCAAAAAATAATTTTTTACTGTCGCAAATTTTAAATACGCCCAGGATTGCCTTTTCTATAGTAAATTTTTCAAAAAATAATTTTTTACTGTCGCAAATTTTAAATACGCCCAGGATTTTCTTTTCTATAGTAAATTTTCAAAAATAATTTTTTATTGTCGCAAATTTTAAATACGCCGAAGATTGACTTTTCTATAGTAAATTTTTCAAAAAATATTTTTTTACTGTCGGAAATTTTAAATACGCCGAGTATTGCCTTTTCTATAGTAAATTTTCAAAAAATAATGTTTTATTGTCGCAAATTTTAAATACGCCGAGGATTGCATTTTCTATAGTAAATTTTTCAAAAAATAATTTTTTACTGTCGCAAATTTTAAATCCGCCGAGGATTGCCTGTTCTATAGTAAATTTTTCAAAAAATAATTTTTTACTGTCGCAAATTTGAAATACGCCCAGGATTGCCTTTTCTATAGTAAATTTTCAAAAAATAATTTTTTATTGTCGCAAATTTTAAATACGCCGAGGATTGCCTTTTCTATAGTAAATTTTTCAAAAAATAATTTTTTACTGTCGCAAATTTTAAATACGCCCAGGATTGTCTTTTCTATAGTAAATTTTCAAAAAATAATTTTTTATTGTCGCAAATTTTAAATACGCCGAGGATTGCCTTTTCTATAGTAAATTTTTCAAAAAATAATTTTTTACTGTCGGAAATTTTAAATACGCCGAGTATTGCCTTTTCTATAGTAAATTTTTCAAAAAATAATTTTTTATTGTCGCAAATTTTAAATACGCCGAGGATTGCACTTTCTATAGTAAATTTTTCAAAAAATAATTTTTTACTGTCGCAAATTTTAAATACGCCGAGGATTGCCTTTTCTATAGTAAATTTTTCAAAAAATAATTTTTTACTGTCGCAAATTTGAAATACGCCCAGGATTGCCTTTTCTATAGTAAATTTTCAAAAAATAATTTTTTATTGTCGCAAATTTTAAATACGCCGAGGATTGCCTTTTCTATAGTAAATTTTTCAAAAAATAATTTTTTACTGTCGCAAATTTTAAATACGCCCAGGATTGTCTTTTCTATAGTAAATTTTCAAAAAATAGTTTTTTATTGTCGCAAATTTTAAATACGCCGAAGATTGCCTTTTCTATAGTAAATTTTTCAAAAAATAATTTTTTACTGTCGGAAATTTTAAATATGCCGAGTATTGCCTTTTCTATAGTAAATTTTCAAAAAATAATTTTTTATTGTCGCAAATTTTAAATACGCCGAGGATTGCATTTTCTATAGTAAATTTTTCAAAAAATAATTTTTTACTGTCGGAAATTTTAAATACGCCGAGTATTGCCTTTTCTATAGTAAATTTTTCAAAAAATAATTTTTTATTGTCGCAAATTTTAAATACGCCGAGGATTGCACTTTCTATAGTAAATTTTTCAAAAAATAATTTTTTACTGTCGCAAATTTTAAATACGCCGAGGATTGCCTTTTCTATAGTAAATTTTTCAAAAAATAATTTTTTACTGTCGCAAATTTGAAATACGCCCAGGATTGCCTTTTCTATAGTAAATTTTCAAAAAATAATTTTTTATTGTCGCAAATTTTAAATACGCCGAGGATTGCCTTTTCTATAGTAAATTTTTCAAAAAATAATTTTTTACTGTCGCAAATTTTAAATACGCCCAAGATTGTCTTTTCTATAGTAAATTTTCAAAAAATAGTTTTTTATTGTCGCAAATTTTAAATACGCCGAAGATTGCCTTTTCTATAGTAAATTTTTCAAAAAATAATTTTTTACTGTCGCAAATTTTAAATACGCCGAGGATTGCCTTTTCTATAGTAAATTTTTCAAAAAATAATTTTTTACTGTCGCAAATTTGAAATACGCCCAGGATTGCCTTTTCTATAGTAAATTTTCAAAAAATAATTTTTTATTGTCGCAAATTTTAAATACGCCGAGGATTGCCTTTTCTATAGTAAATTTTTCAAAAAACAATTTTTTACTGTCGCAAATTTTAAATACGCCCAGGATTGCCTTTTCTATAGTAAATTTTTCAAAAAATAATTTTTTACTGTCGCAAATTTTAAATACGCCCAGGATTGCCTTTTCTATAGTAAATTTTTCAAAAAATAATTTTTTACTGTCGCAAATTTTAAATACGCCCAGGATTTTCTTTTCTATAGTAAATTTTCAAAAAATAATTTTTTATTGTCGCAAATTTTAAATACGCCGAAGATTGCCTTTTCTATAGTAAATTTTTCAAAAAATATTTTTTTACTGTCGGAAATTTTAAATACGCCGAGTATTGCCTTTTCTATAGTAAATTTTCAAAAAATAATTTTTTATTGTCGCAAATTTTAAATACGCCGAGGATTGCATTTTCTATAGTAAATTTTTCCAAAAATAATTTTTTACTGTCGCAAATTTTAAATACGCCCAGGATTGTCTTTTCTATAGTAAATTTTCAAAAAATAATTTTTTATTGTCGCAAATTTTAAATACGCCGAGGATTGCCTTTTCTATAGTAAATTTTTCAAAAAATAATTTTTTACTGTCGGAAATTTTAAATACGCCGAGGATTGCCTTTTCTATAGTAAATTTTTCAAAAAATAATTTTTTATTGTCGCAAATTTTAAATACGCCGAGGATTGCATTTTCTATAGTAAATTTTTCAAAAAATAATTTTTTACTGTCGCAAATTTTAAATACGCCGAGGATTGCCTTTTCTATAGTAAATTTTTCAAAAAATAATTTTTTACTGTCGCAAATTTTAAATACGCCCAGGATTGTCTTTTCTATAGTAAATTTTCAAAAAATAATTTTTTATTGTCGCAAATTTTAAATACGCCGAGGATTGCCTTTTCTATAGTAAATTTTTCAAAAAATAATTTTTTACTGTCGGAAATTTTAAATACGCCGAGGATTGCCTTTTCTATAGTAAATTTTTCAAAAAATAATTTTTTATTGTCGCAAATTTTAAATACGCCGAGGATTGCATTTTCTATAGTAAATTTTTCAAAAAATAATTTTTTACTGTCGCAAATTTTAAATACGCCGAGGATTGCCTTTTCTATAGTAAATTTTTCAAAAAATAATTTTTTACTGTCGCAAATTTTAAATACGCCCAGGATTGTCTTTTCTATAGTAAATTTTCAAAAAATAATTTTTTATTGTCGCAAATTTTAAATACGCCGAGGATTGCATTTTCTATAGTAAATTTTTCAAAAAATAATTTTTTACTGTCGCAAATTTTAAATACGCCGAGGATTGCCTTTTCTATAGTAAATTTTTCAAAAAATAATTTTTTACTGTCGCAAATTTTAAATACGCCCAGGATTGTCTTTTCTATAGTAAATTTTCAAAAAATAATTTTTTATTGTCGCAAATTTTAAATACGCCGAGGATTGCCTTTTCTATAGTAAATTTTTCAAAAAATAATTTTTTACTGTCGGAAATTTTAAATACGCCGAGTATTGCCTTTTCTATAGTAAATTTTTCAAAAAATAATTTTTTATTGTCGCAAATTTTAAATACGCCGAGGATTGCATTTCTATAGTAAATTTTTCAAAAAATAATTTTTTACTGTCGCAAATTTTAAATACGCCGAGGATTGCCTTTTCTATAGTAAATTTTTCAAAAAATAATTTTTTACTGTCGCAAATTTGAAATACGCCCAGGATTGCCTTTTCTATAATAAATTTTCAAAAAATAATTTTTTATTGTCGCAAATTTTAAATACGCCGAGGATTGCCTTTTCTATAGTAAATTTTTCAAAAAATAATTTTTTACTGTCGCAAATTTTAAATACGCCCAGGATTGTCTTTTCTATAGTAAATTTTCAAAAAATAATTTTTTATTGTCGGAAATTTTAAATACGCCGAGGATTGCATTTTCTATAGTAAATTTTTCAAAAAATAATTTTTTACTGTCGCAAATTTTAAATACGCCGAGGATTGCCTTTTCTATAGTAAATTTTTCAAAAAATAATTTTTTACTGTCGCAAATTTTAAATACGCCGAGGATTGCATTTTCTATAGTAAATTTTTCAAAAAATAATTTTTTACTGTCGCAAATTTTAAATACGCCGAGGATTGCCTTTTCTATAGTAAATTTTTCAAAAAATAATTTTTTACTGTCGCAAATTTTAAATACGCCCAGGATTGTCTTTTCTATAGTAAATTTTCAAAAAATAATTTTTTATTGTCGCAAATTTTAAATACGCCGAGGATTGCATTTTCTATAGTAAATTTTTCAAAAAATAATTTTTTACTGTCGCAAATTTTAAACACGCCGAGGATTGCCTTTTCTATAGTAAATTTTTCAAAAAATAATTTTTTACTGTCGCAAATTTTAAATACGCCCAGGATTGTCTTTTCTATAGTAAATTTTCAAAAAATAATTTTTTATTGTCGCAAATTTTAAATACGCCGAGGATTGCCTTTTCTATAGTAAATTTTTCAAAAAATAATTTTTTACTGTCGGAAATTTTAAATACGCCGAGTATTGCCTTTTCTATAGTAAATTTTTCAAAAAATAATTTTTTATTGTCGCAAATTTTAAATACGCCGAGGATTGCATTTTCTATAGTAAATTTTTCAAAAAATAATTTTTTACTGTCGCAAATTTTAAATCCGCCGAGGATTGCCTGTTCTATAGTAAATTTTTCAAAAAATAATTTTTTACTGTCGCAAATTTGAAATACGCCCAGGATTGCCTTTTCTATAGTAAATTTTCAAAAAATAATTTTTTATTGTCGCAAATTTTAAATACGCCGAGGATTGCCTTTTCTATAGTAAATTTTTCAAAAAACAATTTTTTACTGTCGCAAATTTTAAATACGCCCAGGATTGCCTTTTCTATAGTAAATTTTTCAAAAAATAATTTTTTACTGTCGCAAATTTTAAATACGCCGAGGATTGCATTTTCTATAGTAAATTTTTCAAAAAATAATTTTTTACTGTCGCAAATTTTAAATACGCCGAGGATTGCATTTTCTATAGTAAATTTTTCAAAAAATAATTTTTTACTGTCGCAAATTTTAAATACGCCCAGGATTGTCTTTTCTATAGTAAATTTTCAAAAAATAATTTTTTATTGTCGCAAATTTTAAATACGCCGAGGATTGCATTTTCTATAGTAAATTTTTCAAAAAATAATTTTTTACTGTCCGCAAATTTTAAACACGCCGAGGATTGCCTTTTCTATAGTAAATTTTTCAAAAATAATTTTTTACTGTCGCAAATTTTAAATACGCCCAGGATTGTCTTTTCTATAGTAAATTTTCAAAAAATAATTTTTTATTGTCGCAAATTTTAAATACGCCGAGGATTGCCTTTTCTATAGTAAATTTTTCAAAAAATAATTTTTTACTGTCGGAAATTTTAAATACGCCGAGTATTGCCTTTTCTATAGTAAATTTTCAAAAAATAATTTTTTATTGTCGCAAATTTTAAATACGCCGAGGATTGCATTTTCTATAGTAAATTTTTCAAAAAATAATTTTTTACTGTCGCAAATTTTAAATACGCCCAGGATTGCCTTTTCTATAGTAAATTTTTCAAAAAATAATTTTTTACTGTCGTAAATTTGAAATACGCCCAGGATTGCCTTTTCTATAGTATATTTTCAAAAAATAATTTTTTATTGTCGCAAATTTTAAATACGCCGAGGATTGCCTTTTCTATAGTAAATTTTTCAAAAAACAATTTTTTACTGTCGCAAATTTTAAATACGCCCAGGATTGCCTGTTCTATAGTAAATTTTTCAAAAAATAATTTTTTACTGTCGCAAATTTTAAATACGCCCAGGATTGCCTTTTCTATATTAAATTTTTCAAAAAATAATTTTTTAATTGCCATCTTAGAAAAAGATAATAAAAAATACTGCTTGTTTTTTTTTTCCACAACGTACATGTATATTTTAAATTTACATATAATGTAACAGCCAACGCGTTTCGTCTTATCAGGACATCATCAGGGCTTTTGTTGTACTGAGGGAATGATAGATTTAGCTGTTAAATAAACTCTCATGGGTAGCTAACGCATGCGTAATGTACTAAAATTCACATTCAAAAGTGGGCTGTTGTTTTTAAAATCTAGCTGATCATTTACTATAAAGCAGCCATCATCTTTAGCTTTTTTAATCTCAAAAGTTTCATATCTATCTAGTAATTTTTTATCAGATAAATTGTGTAATAATTTAATGTCGTCTGCATTAGGCTTATGTCCGGTTGAGCTAAGGTGTTTAGCGAAACCGGAATTAGGGTTTGTGGCCTTTGAGCTATTTATATGCTCCTTGAATCTTGTTTTAATTGATCTTTTAGTTTGTCCAATGTAAATAGCATCACAATCCGCACAATTTAGCTTATAGACCCCGCATTGGTCAATTTCATTGATTTTAGGTTTAAATTTGTTGTTGACTAGAATATTTTTTAGAGTTCTGTTGTTAAAGAAGGCTGGCTTTATGTTTTTTTCCCTAAATAATTTATTTAAACATCTGGATATCTCGCCAAAGTAGGGGATCCTTCTCCATTTTATTGGGTCATTATCCAAACATTGTTGTTCGAAAGGAAAAGTCATTGAAATAGCTTTTTTGTAGTGCTTTTGCGTCAGTAATTTGTAGATAGTTCTATTACTATACCCATTGTTTCTAGCGATCAGTTTTATTGTCGTGAGTTCTTTTTTGAAATTTTCTTGATTTAATGGTATATCTAACAATCTATCAAGCATGGAGTGAAAAGAGGACATCTTAATATTCCACGGGTGTAAAGAAGATCTAGGTATTATTGCGTCTGAATAAGTATCTTTTCTATATATTATTAAAATCTAGTTTGTTATCCGCTAAAGATATGGTCAGGTCTAAAAAATTAATAGATTTATTACTTAATTCTAATGTGAATTTTATGTTATTGTCAAGTCTATTTAAAACATTAGTGAGGAAATTATTTAATTGTCTATTTGTTCCCGTCCAAATGCAAAATACGTCGTCGACGTAACGCAACCAAACGAGAACATGTTTTACAAGGGGATTTTCTGAGTTAAAAAGGATTTCCTCTAGATGGTTCATAAAAAATTCGGCTAGAAATGGAGAAAGGGCAGATCCCATGGCCAGACCATCGTTTTGTAAATAAATTTTGTTGTCAAACATGAAATAATTTTGTTCTAGGCAAATATTTAACAAATTGATTAATTGTGAGGATTGTGATGTGTCGGTTAGTTTCCTATTAATTGTCTCAGTTAGCAAATCTTTTAATTTTTTAACAGGAACCGAAGGGAAAAGGCTGCAAACGTCAAATGATACCAGTTTTGAGTTTTTTGGTAAGTTAAGGTCTTTTATTCTTTTGACTAAGTCTTTAGTGTTTTTGATAGAATATTTGGGCTCAAAATTGATCAGAACTGGCACCAAGCTGTTCAATTCTCTGCAAAGCCTCTGTGCAGGCGCATTAAAAGAAGCTGAAACGGGGCGAACTGGTATATTATTTTTATGTAACTTTGGAAGTCCATAAACTAAAGGTATAGAAGGATGGCTATTTTTTAGCAAATACATTTTTTTTTCCTATCGAAAATTTTTTCTGATCTATTTACAGTTTCTTTTAATAACCTATTAAATTTGTTTGTCGGATCATAATTAATTTCTGTTAAATTCATTGAGTTTAAACAATCTGTCATTTTTTGGCTATAAGTACTTTTATCTAAAATCGTAATTGAATTGCCTTTATCGGCCTTGCATAGAACTAAATTATCTGTCTTCAATTTCTCTTTAATTCCTTTAAGTAATCTATCATATTGTGTGTTATTATTATTAACATATCTAATACCTGATTTAATTAAACTTGAGCAATTAGATTTAGTTTCCATATCATCGTCATCAAAAGCCGCGTCAGTATGAATAGCTAAATCCAATATGTGTGCTGGCTTCACTTTCAATGTCGGTGCAAAGTTCAACCCATGTCGTAATAATTCTTCTTCCTCGCTTAGCTCAACCGGACATAAGCCTAATGCAGACGACATTAAATTATTACACAATTTATCTGATAAAAAATTACTAGATAGATATGAAACTTTTGAGATTAAAAAAGCTAAAGATGATGGCTGCTTTATAGTAAATGATCAGCTAGATTTTAAAAACAACAGCCCACTTTTGAATGTGAATTTTAGTACATTACGCATGCGTTAGCTACCCATGAGAGTTTATTTAACAGCTAAATCTATCATTCCCTCAGTACAACAAAAGCCCTGATGATGTCCTGATAAGACGAAACGCGTTGGCTGTTACATTATATGTAAATTTAAAATATACATGTACGTTGTGGAAAAAAAAACAAGCAGTATTTTTTATTATCTTTTTTTTAAGATGGCAATTAAAATAAACTTATTCCACCAAGTGTTATCCATAAAATCAGTGAAATAATTTTTTACTGTCGCAAATTTTACATACGCCCAGTATTGTCTTTTCTATAGTAAATTTTCAAAAAATAATTTTTTATTGTCGCAAATTTTAAATACGCCGAAGACTGCCTTTTCTATAGTAAATTTTTCAAAAAATATTTTTTTACTGTCGGAAATTTTAAATACGCCGAGTATTGCCTTTTCTATAGTAAATTTTCAAAAAATAATTTTTTATTGTCGCAAATTTTAAATACGCCGAGGATTGCATTTTCTATAGTAAATTTTTCAAAAAATAATTTTTTACTGTCGCAAATTTTAAATACGCCCAGGATTGTCTTTTCTATAGTAAATTTTCAAAAAATAATTTTTTATTGTCGCAAATTTTAAATACGCCGAAGATTGCCTTTTCTATAGTAAATTTTTCAAAAAATAATTTTTTACTGTCGGAAATTTTAAATACGCCGAGGATTGCCTTTTCTATAGTAAATTTTTCAAAAAATAATTTTTTATTGTCGCAAATGTTAAATACGCCGAGGATTGCATTTTCTATAGTAAATTTTTCAAAAAATAATTTTTTACTGTCGCAAATTTTAAATACGCCGAGGATTGCCTTTTCTATAGTAAATTTTTCAAAAAATAATTTTTTACTGTCGCAAATTTTAAATACGCCCAGGATTGTCTTTTCTATAGTAAATTTTCAAAAAATAATTCTTTATTGTCGCAAATTTTAAATACGCCGAGGATTGCATTTTCTATAGTAAATTTTTCAAAAAATAATTTTTTACTGTCGCAAATTTTAAATACGCCGAGGATTGCCTTTTCTATAGTAAATTTTTCAAAAAATAATTTTTTACTGTCGCAAATTTTAAATACGCCCAGGATTGTCTTTTCTATAGTAAATTTTCAAAAAATAATTTTTTATTGTCGCAAATTTTAAATACGCCGAGGATTGCCTTTTCTATAGTAAATTTTTCAAAAAATAATTTTTTACTGTCGCAAATTTGAAATACGCCCAGGATTGCCTTTTCTATAGTAAATTTTCAAAAAATAATTTTTTATTGTCGCAAATTTTAAATACGCCGAGGATTGCATTTTCTATAGTAAATTTTTCAAAAAATAATTTTTTACTGTCGCAAATTTTAAACACGCCGAGGATTGCCTTTTCTATAGTAAATTTTTCAAAAAATAATTTTTTACTGTCGCAAATTTTAAATACGCCCAGGATTGTCTTTTCTATAGTAAATTTTCAAAAAATAATTTTTTATTGTCGCAAATTTTAAATACGCCGAGGATTGCCTTTTCTATAGTAAATTTTTCAAAAAATAATTTTTTACTGTCGGAAATTTTAAATACGCCGAGTATTGCCTTTTCTATAGTAAATTTTTCAAAAAATAATTTTTTATTGTCGCAAATTTTAAATACGCCGAGGATTGCATTTTCTATAGTAAATTTTTCAAAAAATAATTTTTTACTGTCGCAAATTTTAAATCCGCCGAGGATTGCCTGTTCTATAGTAAATTTTTCAAAAAATAAATTTTTACTGTCGCAAATTTGAAATACGCCCAGGATTGCCTTTTCTATAATAAATTTTCAAAAAATAATTTTTTATTGTCGCAAATTTTAAATACGCCGAGGATTGCCTTTTCTATAGTAAATTTTTCAAAAAATAATTTTTTACTGTCGCAAATTTTAAATACGCCCAGGATTGTCTTTTCTATAGTAAATTTTCAAAAAATAATTTTTTATTGTCGCAAATTTTAAATACGCCGAGGATTGCATTTTCTATAGTAAATTTTTCAAAAAATAATTTTTTACTGTCGCAAATTTTAAATACGCCGAGGATTGCCTTTTCTATAGTAAATTTTTCAAAAAATAATTTTTTACTGTCGCAAATTTTAAATACGCCCAGGATTGTCTTTTCTATAGTAAATTTTCAAAAAATAATTTTTTATTGTCGCAAATTTTAAATCCGCCGAGGATTGCCTGTTCTATAGTAAATTTTTCAAAAAATAATTTTTTACTGTCGCAAATTTGAAATACGCCCAGGATTGCCTTTTCTATAGTAAATTTTCAAAAAATAATTTTTTATTGTCGCAAATTTTAAATACGCCGAGGATTGCCTTTTCTATAGTAAATTTTTCAAAAAACAATTTTTTACTGTCGCAAATTTTAAATACGCCCAGGATTGCCTTTTCTATAGTAAATTTTTCAAAAAATAATTTTTTACTGTCGCAAATTTTAAATACGCCGAGGATTGCATTTTCTATAGTAAATTTTTCAAAAAATAATTTTTTACTGTCGCAAATTTTAAATACGCCGAGGATTGCATTTTCTATAGTAAATTTTTCAAAAAATAATTTTTTACTGTCGCAAATTTTAAATACGCCCAGGATTGTCTTTTCTATAGTAAATTTTCAAAAAATAATTTTTTATTGTCGCAAATTTTAAATACGCCGAGGATTGCATTTTCTATAGTAAATTTTTCAAAAAATAATTTTTTACTGTCGCAAATTTTAAACACGCCGAGGATTGCCTTTTCTATAGTAAATTTTTCAAAAAATAATTTTTTACTGTCGCAAATTTTAAATACGCCCAGGATTGTCTTTTCTATAGTAAATTTTCAAAAAATAATTTTTTATTGTCGCAAATTTTAAATACGCCGAGGATTGCCTTTTCTATAGTAAATTTTTCAAAAAATAATTTTTTACTGTCGGAAATTTTAAATACGCCGAGTATTGCCTTTTCTATAGTAAATTTTCAAAAAATAATTTTTTATTGTCGCAAATTTTAAATACGCCGAGGATTGCATTTTCTATAGTAAATTTTTCAAAAAATAATTTTTTACTGTCGCAAATTTTAAATACGCCCAGGATTGCCTTTTCTATAGTAAATTTTTCAAAAAATAATTTTTTACTGTCGTAAATTTGAAATACGCCCAGGATTGCCTTTTCTATAGTATATTTTCAAAAAATAATTTTTTATTGTCGCAAATTTTAAATACGCCGAGGATTGCCTTTTCTATAGTAAATTTTTCAAAAAACAATTTTTTACTGTCGCAAATTTTAAATACGCCCAGGATTGCCTTTTCTATAGTAAATTTTTCAAAAAATAATTTTTTACTGTCGCAAATTTTAAATACGCCCAGGATTGCCTTTTCTATAGTAAATTTTTCAAAAAATAATTTTTTAATTGCCATCTTAAAAAAAGATAATAAAAAATACTGCTTGTTTTTTTTTTCCACAACGTACATGTATATTTTAAATTTACATATAATGTAACAGCCAACGCGTTTCGTCTTATCAGGACATCATCAGGGCTTTTGTTGTACTGAGGGAATGATAGATTTAGCTGTTAAATAAACTCTCATGGGTAGCTAACGCATGCGTAATGTACTAAAATTCACATTCAAAAGTGGGCTGTTGTTTTTAAAATCTAGCTGATCATTTACTATAAAGCAGCCATCATCTTTAGCTTTTTTAATCTCAAAAGTTTCATATCTATCTAGTAATTTTTTATCAGATAAATTGTGTAATAATTTAATGTCGTCTGCATTAGGCTTATGTCCGGTTGAGCTAAGGTGTTTAGCGAAACCGGAATTAGGGTTTGTGGCCTTTGAGCTATTTATATGCTCCTTGAATCTTGTTTTAATTGATCTTTTAGTTTGTCCAATGTAAATAGCATCACAATCCGCACAATTTAGCTTATAGACCCCGCATTGGTCAATTTCATTGATTTTAGGTTTAAATTTGTTGTTGACTAGAATATTTTTTAGAGTTCTGTTGTTAAAGAAGGCTGGCTTTATGTTTTTTTCCCTAAATAATTTATTTAAACATCTGGATATCTCGCCAAAGTAGGGGATCCTTCTCCATTTTATTGGGTCATTATCCAAACATTGTTGTTCGAAAGGAAAAGTCATTGAAATAGCTTTTTTGTAGTGCTTTTGCGTCAGTAATTTGTAGATAGTTCTATTACTATACCCATTGTTTCTAGCGATCAGTTTTATTGTCGTGAGTTCTTTTTTGAAATTTTCTTGATTTAATGGTATATCTAACAATCTATCAAGCATGGAGTGAAAAGAGGACATCTTAATATTCCACGGGTGTAAAGAAGATCTAGGTATTATTGCGTCTGAATAAGTATCTTTTCTATATATATTAAAATCTAGTTTGTTATCCGCTAAAGATATGGTCAGGTCTAAAAAATTAATAGATTTATTACTTAATTCTAATGTTGAATTTTATGTTATTGTCAAGTCTATTTAAAACATTAGTGAGGAAATTATTTAATTGTCTATTTGTTCCCGTCCAAATGCAAAATACGTCGTCGACGTAACGCAAACCAAACGAGAACATGTTTTACAAGGGGATTTTCTGAGTTAAAAAGGATTTCCTCCTAGATGGTTCATAAAAAATTCGGCTAGAAATGGAGAAAGGGCAGATCCCATGGCCAGACCATCGTTTTGTAAATAAATTTTGTTGTCAAACATGAAATAATTTTGTTCTAGGCAAATATTTAACAAATTGATTAATTGTGAGGATTGTGATGTGTCGGTTAGTTTCCTATTAATTGTCTCAGTTAGCAAATCTTTTTAATTTTTTAACAGGAACCGAAGGGAAAAGGCTGCAAACGTCAAATGATACCAGTTTTGAGTTTTTTGGTAAGTTAAGGTCTTTTATTCTTTTGACTAAGTCTTTAGTGTTTTTGATAGAATATTTGGGCTCAAAATTGATCAGAACTGGCACCAAGCTGTTCAATTCTCTGCAAAGCCTCTGTGCAGGCGCATTAAAAGAAGCTGAAACGGGGCGAACTGGTATATTATTTTTATGTAACTTTGGAAGTCCATAAACTAAAGGTATAGAAGGATGGCTATTTTTTAGCAAATACATTTTTTTTTTCCTATCGAAAATTTTTTCTGATCTATTTACAGTTTCTTTTAATAACCTATTAAATTTGTTTGTCGGATCATAATTAATTTCTGTTAAATTCATTGAGTTTAAACAATCTGTCATTTTTTGGCTATAAGTACTTTTATCTAAAATCGTAATTGAATTGCCTTTATCGGCCTTGCATAGAACTAAATTATCTGTCTTCAATTTCTCTTTAATTCCTTTAAGTAATCTATCATATTGTGTGTTATTATTATTAACATATCTAATACCTGATTTAATTAAACTTGAGCAATTAGATTTAGTTTCCATATCATCGTCATCAAAAGCCGCGTCAGTATGAATAGCTAAATCCAATATGTGTGCTGGCTTCACTTTCAATGTCGGTGCAAAGTTCAACCCATGTCGTAATAATTCTTCTTCCTCGCTTAGCTCAACCGGACATAAGCCTAATGCAGACGACATTAAATTATTACACAATTTATCTGATAAAAAATTACTAGATAGATATGAAACTTTTGAGATTAAAAAAGCTTAAGATGATGGCTGCTTTATAGTAAATGATCAGCTAGATTTTAAAAACAACAGCCCACTTTTGAATGTGAATTTTAGTACATTACGCATGCGTTAGCTACCCATGAGAGTTTATTTAACAGCTAAATCTATCATTCCCTCAGTACAACAAAAGCCCTGATGATGTCCTGATAAGACGAAACGCGTTGGCTGTTACATTATATGTAAATTTAAAATATACATGTACGTTGTGGAAAAAAAAAACAAGCAGTATTTTTTATTATCTTTTTTTTTAAGATGGCAATTAAAATAAACTTATTCCACCAAGTGTTATCCATAAAATCAGTGAAATAATTTTTTACTGTCGCAAATTTTACATACGCCCAGGATTGTCTTTTCTATAGTAAATTTTCAAAAAATAATTTTTTATTGTCGCAAATTTTAAATACGCCGAAGACTGCCTTTTCTATAGTAAATTTTTCAAAAAAATATTTTTTTACTGTCGGAAATTTTAAATACGCCGAGTATTGCCTTTTCTATAGTAAATTTTCAAAAATAATTTTTTATTGTCGCAAATTTTAAATACGCCGAGGATTGCATTTTCTATAGTAAATTTTTCAAAAAATAATTTTTTACTGTCGCAAATTTTTAAATACGCCCAGGATTGTCTTTTCTATAGTAAATTTTCAAAAAATAATTTTTTATTGTCGCAAATTTTAAATACGCCGAAGATTGCCTTTTCTATAGTAAATTTTTTCAAAAAATAATTTTTTAACTGTCGGAAATTTTAAATACGCCGAGGATTGCCTTTTCTATAGTAAATTTTTCAAAAATAATTTTTTATTGTCGCAAATGTTAAATACGCCGAGGATTGCATTTTCTATAGTAAATTTTTCAAAAAATAATTTTTACTGTCGCAAATTTTAAATACGCCGAGGATTGCCTTTTCTATAGTAAATTTTTCAAAAAATAATTTTTTACTGTCGCAAATTTTAAATACGCCCAGGATTGTCTTTTTCTATAGTAAATTTTCAAAAAATAATTCTTTATTGTCGCAAATTTTAAATACGCCGAGGATTGCAGTTTCTATAGTAAATTTTTCAAAAAATAATTTTTTACTGTCGCAAATTTTAAATACGCCGAGGATTGCCTTTTCTATAGTAAATTTTTCAAAAAATAATTTTTTACTGTCGCAAATTTTAAATACGCCCAGGATTGTCTTTTCTATAGTAAATTTTCAAAAAATAATTTTTTATTGTCGCAAATTTTAAATACGCCGAGGATTGCCTTTTCTATAGTAAATTTTTCAAAAAAATAATTTTTTACTGTCGCAAATTTGAAATACGCCCAGGATTGCCTTTTCTATAGTAAATTTTCAAAAAATAATTTTTTATTGTCGCAAATTTTAAATACGCCGAGGATTGCATTTTCTATAGTAAATTTTTCAAAAAATAATTTTTTACTGTCGCAAAATTTAAACACGCCGAGGATTGCCTTTTCTATAGTAAATTTTTCAAAAAATAATTTTTTACTGTCGCAAATTTTAAATACGCCCAGGATTGTCTTTTCTATAGTAAATTTTCAAAAAATAATTTTTTATTGTCGCAAATTTTAATACGCCGAGGATTGCCTTTTCTATAGTAAATTTTTCAAAAAATAATTTTTTACTGTCGGAAATTTTAAATACGCCGAGTATTGCCTTTTCTATAGTAAATTTTTCAAAAAATAATTTTTTATTGTCGCAAATTTTAAATACGCCGAGGATTGCATTTTCTATAGTAAATTTTTCAAAAAATAATTTTTTTACTGTCGCAAATTTTAAATCCGCCGAGGATTGCCTGTTCTATAGTAAATTTTTCAAAAAATATAAATTTTTACTGTCGCAAATTTGAAATACGCCCAGGATTGCCTTTTCTATAATAAATTTTCAAAAAATAATTTTTTATTGTCGCAAATTTTAAATACGGCCGAGGATTGCCTTTTCTATAGTAAATTTTTCAAAAAAATAATTTTTTACTGTCGCAAATTTTAAATACGCCCAGGATTGTCTTTTCTATAGTAAATTTTCAAAAAATAATTTTTTATTGTCGCAAATTTTAAATACGCCGAGGATTGCATTTTCTATAGTAAATTTTTTCAAAAAATAATTTTTTACTGTCGCAAATTTTAAATACGCCGAGGATTGCCTTTTCTATAGTAAATTTTTCAAAAAATAATTTTTTACTGTCGCAAATTTTAAATACGCCCAGGATTGTCTTTTCTATAGTAAATTTTCAAAAAATAATTTTTTATTGTCGCAAATTTTAAATACGCCGAGGATTGCATTTTCTATAGTAAATTTTTCAAAAAATAATTTTTTACTGTCGCAAATTTTAAATACGCCGAGGATTGCCTTTTCTATAGTAAATTTTTCAAAAAATAATTTTTTACTGTCGCAAATTTTAAATACGCCGAGGATTGCATTTTCTATAGTAAATTTTTCAAAAAATAATTTTTTACTGTCGCAAATTTTAAATACGTCGAGGATTGCCTTTTCTATAGTAAATTTTTCAAAAAATAATTTTTTACTGTCGCAAATTTTAAATACGCCCAGGATTGTCTTTTCTATAGTAAATTTTCAAAAAATAATTTTTTATTGTCGCAAATTTTAAATACGCCCAGGATTGCCTTTTCTATAGTAAATTTTTTCAAAAAATAATTTTTTACTGTCGGAAATTTTAAATGCGCCGAGTATTGCCTTTTCTATAGTAAATTTTTCAAAAAATAATTTTTTATTGTCGCAAATTTTAAATACGCCGAGGATTGCATTTTCTATAGTAAATTTTTCAAAAAATAATTTTTTACTGTCGCAAATTTTAAATCCGCCGAGGATTGCCTGTTCTATAGTAAATTTTTTCAAAAAATAATTTTTTACTGTCGCAAATTTGAAATACGCCCAGGATTGTCTTTTCTATAGTAAATTTTCAAAAAATAATTTTTTATTGTCGCAAATTTTAAATACGCCGAGGTTTGCCTTTTCTATAGTAAATTTTTCAAAAAAAATTTTTTTACTGTCGCAAAATTTTAAATACGCCGAGGATTGCCTTTTCTATAGTAAATTTTTCAAAAATAATTTTTTACTGTCGCAAATTTTAAATACGCCCAGGATTGTCTTTCTATAGTAAATTTTCAAAAAAATAATTTTTTATTGTCGCAAATTTTAAATACGCCGAGGATTGCCTTTTCTATAGTAAATTTTTCAAAAAAAAATTTTTTACTGTCGGAAATTTAAATACGCCGAGTATTGCCTTTTCTATAGTAAATTTTTCAAAAAATAATTTTTTACTGTCGCAAATTTTAAATACGCCGAGGATTGTACTTTCTATAGTAAATTTTTCAAAAAATAATTTTTTACTGTCGCAAATTTTAAATACGCCGAGGATTGCCTTTTCTATAGTAAATTTTTCAAAAAATAATTTTTTACTGTCGCAAATTTGAAATACGCCCAGGATTGCCTTTTCTATAGTAAATTTTCAAAAAAATAATTTTTTTATTGTCGCAAATTTTAAATACTCCGAGGATTGCCTTTTCTATAGTAAATTTTTCAAAAAATAATTTTTTACTGTCGCAGATTTTAAATACGCCCAGGATTGTCTTTTCTATAGTAAATTTTCAAAAAATAATTTTTTATTGTCGCAAATTTTAAATACGCCGAGGATTGCCTTTTCTATAGTAAATTTTTCAAAAAATAATTTTTTACTGTCGCAAATTTTAAATACGCCCAGGATTGTCTTTTCTATAGTAAATTTTCAAAAAATAATTTTTTATTGTCGCAAATTTTAAATACGCCGAAGATTGCCTTTTCTATAGTAAATTTTTCAAAAAATAATTTTTTACTGTCGGAAATTTTAAATACGCCGAGTATTGCCTTTTCTATAGTAAATTTTCAAAAAATAATTTTTGATTGTCGCAAATTTTAAATACGCCGAGGATTGCATTTTCTATAGTAAATTTTTCAAAAAATAATTTTTATACTGTCGCAAATTTTAAATACGCCCAGGATTGCCTTTTCTATAGTAAATTTTTCAAAAAATAATTTTTTTACTGTCGTAAATTTGAAATACGCCCAGGATTGCCTTTTCTATAGTATATTTTCAAAAAATAATTTTTTATTGTCGCAAATTTTAAATACGCCGAGGATTGCCTTTTCTATAGTAAATTTTTCAAAAAAACAATTTTTTTACTGTCGCAAATTTTAAATACGCCCAGGATTGCCTTTTCTATAGTAAATTTTTCAAAAAATAATTTTTTACTGTCGCAAATTTTAAATACGCCCAGGATTGCCTTTTCTATAGTAAATTTTTCAAAAAATAATTTTTTACTGTCGCAAATTTTAAATACGCCCAAGATTGTCTTTTATATAGTAAATTTTCAAAAAATAATTTTTTATTGTCGCAAATTTTAAATACGCCGAAGATTGCCTTTTCTATAGTAAATTTTTCAAAAAATATTTTTTTACTGTCGGAAATTTTAAATACGCCGAGTATTGCCTTTTCTATAGTAATTTTCAAAAAATAATTTTTTATTGTCGCAATTTTTAAATACGCCGAGGATTGCATTTTTCTATAGTAAATTTTTCAAAAAATAATTTTTTACTGTCGCAAATTTTAAATTCGCCGAGGATTGCCTTTTCTATAGTAAATTTTTCAAAAAATAATTTTTTACTGTCGCAAAATTTTAAATACGCCCAGGATTGTCTTTTCTATAGTAAATTTTCAAAAAATAATTTTTTATTGTCGCAAATTTTAAATACGCCGAGGATTGCATTTTCTATAGTAAATTTTTCAAAAAATAATTTTTTACTGTCGCAAATTTTAAATACGCCGAGGATTGCCTTTTCTATAGTAAATTTTTCAAAAAAATAATTTTTTACTGTCGCAAATTTTAAATACGCCCAGGATTGTCTTTTCTATAGTAAATTTTCAAAAAATAATTTTTTATTGTCGCAAATTTTAAATACGCCGAGGATTGCCTTTTCTATAGTAAATTTTTCAAAAAATAATTTTTTACTGTCGCAAATTTTAAATACGCCCAGGATTGTCTTTTCTATAGTAAATTTTCAAAAAATAATTTTTTATTGTCGCAAATTTTAAATACGCCGAGGATTGCCTTTTCTATAGTAAATTTTTCAAAAAATAATTTTTTTATTGTCGCAAATTTTAAATACGCCGAGGATTGCATTTTCTATAGTAAATTTTTCAAAAAATAATTTTTTACTGTCGCAAATTTTAAATTCGCCGAGGATTGCCTTTTCTATAGTAAATTTTTCAAAAAATAATTTTTTACTGTCGCAAATTTTAAATACGCCCAGGATTGTCTTTTCTATAGTAAATTTTCAAAAAATAATTTTTTATTGTCGCAAATTTTAAATACGCCGAGGATTGCATTTTCTATAGTAAATTTTTCAAAAAATAATTTTTTACTGTCGCAAATTTTAAATACGCCGAGGATTGCCTTTTCTATAGTAAATTTTTCAAAAAATAATTTTTTACTGTCGCAAATTTTAAATACGCCCAGGATTGTCTTTTCTATAGTAAATTTTCAAAAAATAATTTTTTATTGTCGCAAATTTTAAATACGCCGAGGATTGCCTTTTCTATAGTAAATTTTTCAAAAAATAAATTTTTACTGTCGGAAATTTTAAATACGCCGAGTATTGCCTTTTCTATAGTAAATTTTTCAAAAAATAATTTTTTATTGTCGCAAATTTTTAAATACGCCGAGGATTGCATTTTCTATAGTAAATTTTTCAAAAAATAATTTTTTACTGTCGCAAATTTTAAATACGCCGAGGGTTGCCTTTTCTATAGTAAATTTTTCAAAAAATAATTTTTTACTGTCGCAAATTTGAAATACGCCCAGGATTGCCTTTTCTATAGTAAATTTTCAAAAAATAATTTTTTATTGTCGCAAATTTTAAATACGCCGAGGATTGCCTTTTCTATAGTAAATTTTTCAAAAAATAATTTTTTACTGTCGCAAATTTTAAATACGCCCAGGATTGTCTTTTCTATAGTAAATTTTCAAAAAATAATTTTTTATTGTCGCAAATTTTAAATACGCCGAGGATTGCATTTTCTATAGTAAATTTTTCAAAAAATAATTTTTTACTGTCGCAAATTTTAAATACGCCGAGGATTGCCTTTTCTATAGTAAATTTTTCAAAAAAATAATTTTTTACTGTCGCAAATTTTAAATACGCCGAGGATTGCATTTTCTATAGTAAATTTTTCAAAAAATAATTTTTTACTATCGCAAATTTTAAATACGCCGAGGATTGCCTTTTCTATAGTAAATTTTTCAAAAAATAATTGTTTACTGTCGCAAATTTTAAATACGCCCAGGATTGTCTTTTCTATAGTAAATTTTCAAAAAATAATTTTTTATTGTCGCAAATTTTAAATACGCCGAGGATTGCATTTTCTATAGTAAATTTTTCAAAAAATAATTTTTTACTGTCGCAAATTTTAAACACGCCGAGGATTGCCTTTTCTATAGTAAATTTCTCAAAAAATAATTTTTTACTGTCGCAAATTTTAAATACGCCCAGGATTGTCTTTTCTATAGTAAATTTTCAAAAAATAATTTTTTATTGTCGCAAATTTTAAATACGCCGAGGATTGCCTTTTCTATAGTAAATTTTTCAAAAAATAATTTTTTTACTGTCGGAAATTTTAAATACGCCGAGTATTGCCTTTTCTATAGTAAATTTTTCAAAAAATAATTTTTTATTGTCGCAAATTTTAAATACGCCGAGGATTGCATTTTCTATAGTAAATTTTTCAAAAAATAATTTTTTAACTGTCGCAAATTATAAATCCGCCGAGGATTGCCTTTTCTATAGTAAATTTTTCAAAAAATAATTTTTTACTGTCGCAAATTTGAAATACGCCCAGGATTGCCTTTTCTATAGTAAATTTTCAAAAAATAATTTTTTATTGTCGCAAATTATAAATACGCCGAGGATTGCCTTTCTATAGTAAATTTTTCAAAAAATAATTTTTTACTGTCGCAAATTTTAAATACGCCCAGGATTGTCTTTTCTATAGTAAATTTTCAAAAAATAATTTTTTATTGTCGCAAATTTTAAATACGCCGAGGATTGCATTTTCTATAGCAAATTTTTCAAAAAATTTTTTTTTATTATCGCAAATTTTAAATACGCCGAGGATTGCCTTTTCTATAGTAAAGTTTTCAAAAAATAATTTTTTTACTGTCGGAAATTTTAAATACGCCGAGTATTGCCTTTTCTATAGTAAATTTTTCAAAAAATAATTTTTTATTGTCACAAATTTTAAATACGCCGAGGATTGCATTTTCTATAGTAAATTTTTCAAAAAATAATTTTTTACTGACGGAAATTTTAAATACGCCCAGGATTGCCTTTTCTATAGTAAATTTTCAAAAAATAATTTTTTATTGTCGCAAATTTTTAAATACGCCGAGGATTGCCTTTTCTATAGTAAATTTTTCAAAAAATAATTTTTTACTGTCGCAAATTTTAAATACGCCCAGGATTGTCTTTTCTATAGAAAATTTTCAAAAAATTATTTTTTATTGTCGCAAATTTTAAATACGCCGAGGATTGCATTTTCTATAATAAATTTTTCAAAAAATTATTTTTTATTGTCGCAAATTTTAAATACGCCGAGTATTGCCTTTTCTATAGTAAATTTTTCAAAAAATAATTTTTTACTGTCTCAAATTTTAAATACGCCCAGGATTGTATTTTCTATAGTAAATTTTCAAAAAATAATTTTTTATTGTCGCAAATTTTAAATACGCCGAGGATTGCATTTTCTATAGTAAATTTTTCAAAAAATAATTTTTTATTGTCGCAAATTTTAAATACGCCGAGGATTGCCTTTTCTATAGTAAATTTTTCAAAAAATAATTTTTTACTGTCGCAAATTTGAAATACGCCCAGGATTACCTTTTCTATAGTAAATTTTCAAAAATAATTTTTTATTGTCGCAAATTTTAAATACGCCGAGGATTGCCTTTTCTATAGTAAATTTTTCAAAAAATAATTTTTTACTGTCGCAAATTTTAAATACGCCCAGGATTGTCTTTTCTATAGTAAATTTTCAAAAAATAATTTTTTATTGTCGCAAATTTTAAATACGCCGAGGATTGCATTTTCTATAGTAAATTTTTCAAAAAATTAATTTTTTATTGTCGCAAATTTTAAATACGCCGAGGATTGCATTTACTATAGTAAATTTTTCAAAAAATAATTTTTTACTGTCGCAAATTTGAAATACGCCCAGGATTGCCTTTTCTATAGTAAATTTTCAAAAAATAATTTTTTATTGTCGCAAATTTTTAATGCGCCGAGGATTGCATTTTCTATAGTAAATTTTTCAAAAAATAATTTTTTACTGTCGCAAATTTTAAATACGCCCAGGATTGTCTTTTCTATAGTAAATTTTCAAAAAATAATTTTTTATTGTCGCAAATTTTAAATACGCCGAGGATTGCATTTTCTATAGTAAATTTTTCAAAAAATAATTTTTTACTGTCGCAAATTTTAAACACGCCGAGGATTGCCTTTTCTATAGTAAATTTTTCAAAAAATAATTTTTTACTATCGCAAATTTTAAATACGCCCAGGATTGTCTTTTCTATAGTAAATTTTCAAAAAATATTTTTTTATTGTCGCAAATTTTAAATACGCCGAGAATTTCCTTTTCTATAGTAAATTTTTCAAAAAATAATTTTTTACTGTCGGAAATTTTAAATACGCCGAGTATTGCCTTTTCTATAGTAAATTTTTCAAAAAATAATTTTTTATTGTCGCAAATTTTAAATACGCCGAGGATTGCCTTTTCTATAGTAAATTTTTCAAAAAATTAATTTTTTACTGTCGCAAATTTTAAATACGCCCAGGATTGTATTTTCTATAGTAAATTTTCAAAAAATAATTTTTTATTGTCGCAAATTTTAAATACGCCGAGGATTGCATTTTCTATAGTAAATTTTTCAAAAAAATAATTTTTTATTGTCGCAAATTTTAAATACGCCGAGGATTGCCTTTTCTATAGTAAATTTTTCAAAAAATAATTTTTTACTGTCGCAAATTTGAAATACGCCCAGGATTGCCTTTTCTATAGTAAATTTTCAAAAAAATAATTTTTTATTGTCGCAAATTTTAAATACGCCGAGGATTGCCTTTTCTATAGTAAATTTTTCAAAAAATAATTTTTTACTGTCGCAAATTTTAAATACACCCAGGATTGTCTTTTCTATAGTAAATTTTCAAAAAATAATTTTTTATTGTCGCAAATTTTAAATACGCCGAGGATTGCATTTTCTATAGTAAATTTTCAAAAAATAATTTTTTATTGTCGCAAATTTTAAATACGCCGAGGATTGCATTTACTATAGTAAATTTTTCAAAAAATAATTTTTTACTGTCGCAAATTTGAAATACGCCCAGGATTGCCTTTTCTATAGTAAATTTTCAAAAAATAATTTTTTATTGTCGCAAATTTTTAATGCGCCGAGGATTGCATTTTCTATAGTAAATTTTTCAAAAAATAATTTTTTACTGTCGCAAATTTTAAATACGCCCAGGATTGTCTTTTCTATAGTAAATTTTCAAAAAATAATTTTTTATTGTCGCAAATTTTAAATACGCCGAGGATTGCATTTTCTATAGTAAATTTTTCAAAAAATAATTTTTTACTGTCGCAAATTTTAAACACGCCGAGGATTGCCCTTTTCTATAGTAAATTTTTCAAAAAATAATTTTTTACTATCGCAAATTTTAAATACGCCCAGGATTGTCTTTTCTATAGTAAATTTTCAAAAAATAATTTTTTATTGTCGCAAATTTTAAATACGCCGAGAATTTCCTTTTCTATAGTAAATTTTTCAAAAAATAATTTTTTACTGTCGGAAAATTTTAAATACGCCGAGTATTGCCTTTTCTATAGTAAATTTTTCAAAAAATAATTTTTTATTGTCGCAAATTTTAAATACGCCGAGGATTGCATTTTCTATAGTAAATTTTTCAAAAAATAATTTTTTACTGTCGCAAATTTTAAATCCGCCGAGGATTGCCTGTTCTATAGTAAATTTTTCAAAAAATAATTTTTTACTGTCGCAAATTTGAAATACGCCCAGGATTGCCTTTCCTATAATAAATTTTCAAAAAATAATTTTTTATTGTCGCAAATTTTAAATACGCCGAGGATTGCCTTTTCTATAGTAAATTTTTCAAAAAATAATTTTTTACTGTCGCAAATTTTAAATACGCCCAGGATTGTCTTTTCTATAGTAAATTTTCAAAAAATTATTTTTTATTGTCGCAAATTTTAAATACGCCGAGTGTCGCAAATTTTAAGTACGCCGAGGATTGCCTTTTCTATAGTAAATTTTTCAAAAAATAATTTTTTACTGTCGCAAATTTTAAATACGCCGAGGATTGCATTTTCTATAGTAAATTTTTCAAAAAATAATTTTTTACTGTCGCAAATTTTAAATACGTCGAGGATTGCCTTTTCTATAGTAAATTTTTCAAAAAATAATTTTTTACTGTCGCAAATTTTAAATACGCCCAGGGATTGTCTTTTCTATAGTAAATTTTCAAAAAATAATTTTTTATTGTCGCAAATTTTAAATACGCCGAGGATTGCATTTTCTATAGTAAATTTTTCAAAAATAATTTTTTACTGTCGCAAATTTTAAACACGCCGAGGATTGCCTTTTCTATAGTAAATTTTTCAAAAAATAGTTTTTTACTGTCGCAAATTTTAAATACGCCCAGGATTGTCTTTTCTATAGTAAATTTTCAAAAAATAATTTTTTATTGTCGCAAATTTTAAATACGCCGAGGATTGCCTTTTCTATAGTAAATTTTTCAAAAAATAATTTTTTACTGTCGGAAATTTTAAATACGCCGAGTATTGCCTTTTCTATAGTAAATTTTTCAAAAAATAATTTTTTATTGTCGCAAATTTTAAATACGCCGAGGATTGCATTTTCTATAGTAAATTTTTCAAAAAATAATTTTTTACTGTCGCAAATTTTAAATCCGCCGAGGATTGCCTGTTCTATAGTAAATTTTTCAAAAAATAATTTTTTACTGTCGCAAATTTGAAATACGCCCAGGATTGCCTTTTCTATAGTAAATTTTCAAAAAATAATTTTTTATTGTCGCAAATTTTAAATACGCCGAGGATTGCCTTTTCTATAGTAAATTTTTCAAAAAATAATTTTTTACTGTCGCAAATTTTAAATACGCCCAGGATTGTCTTTTCTATAGTAAATTTTCAAAAAATAATTTTTTATTGTCGCAAATTTTAAATACGCCGAGGATTGCCTTTTCTATAGTAAATTTTTCAAAAATAATTTTTTTACTGTCGGAAATTTTAAATACGCCGAGTATTGCCTTTTCTATAGTAAATTTTTCAAAAAATAATTTTTTATTGTCGCAAATTTTAAATACGCCGAGGATTGCACTTCCTATAGTAAATTTTTCAAAAAATAATTTTTTACTGTCGCAAATTTTAAATACGCCGAGGATTGCCTTTTCTATAGTAAATTTTTCAAAAAATAATTTTTTACTGTCGCAAATTTGAAATACGCCCAGGATTGCCTTTTCTATAGTAAATTTTCAAAAAATAATTTTTTATTGTCGCAAATTTTTAAATACGCCGAAGATTGCCTTTTCTATAGTAAATTTTTCAAAAAATAATTTTTTACTGTCGCAAATTTTAAATACGCCCAGGATTGTCTTTTCTATAGTAAATTTTCAAAAAATAATTTTTTATTGTCGCAAATTTTAAATACGCCGAGGATTGCCTTTTCTATAGTAAATTTTTCAAAAAATACGTTTTTACTGTCGCAAATTTTAAATACGCCCAGGATTGTCTTTTCTATAGTAAATTTTCAAAAAATAATTTTTTATTGTCGCAAATTTTAAATACGCCGAAGATTGCCTTTTCTATAGTAAATATTTCAAAAAATAATTTTTTACTGGCGGAAATTTTAAATACGCCGAGTATTGCCTTTTCTATAGTAAATTTTCAAAAAATAATTTTTTATTGTCGCAAATTTTAAATACGCCGAGGATTGCATTTTCTATAGTAAATTTTTCAAAAAATAATTTTTTACTGTCGCAAATTTTAAATACGCCCAGGATTGCCTTTTCTATAGTAAATTTTTCAAAAAATAATTTTTTACTGTCGTAAATTTGAAATACGCCCAGGATTGCCTTTTCTATAGTATATTTTCAAAAATAATTTTTTATTGTCGCAAATTTTAAATACGCCGAGGATTGCCTTTTCTATAGTAAATTTTTCAAAAAACAATTTTTTACTGTCGCAAATTTTAAATACGCCCAGGATTGCCTTTTCTATAGTAAATTTTTCAAAAAATAATTTTTTACTGTCGCAAATTTTAAATACGCCCAGGATTGTCTTTTCTATAGTAAATTTTCAAAAAATAATTTTTTATTATCGCAAATTTTAAATACGCCGAGGATTGCCTTTTCTATAGTAAATTTTTCAAGAAATAATTTTTTACTATCGGAAATTTTAAATACGCCGAGTATTGCCTTTTCTATAGTAAATTTTTCAAAAAATAATTTTTTATTGTCGCAAATTTTAAATACGCCGAGGATTGCATTTTCTATAGTAAATTTTTCAAAAAATAATTTTTTACTGTCGCAAATTTTAAATCCGCCGAGGATTGCCTGTTCTATAGTAAATTTTTCAAAAAATAATTTTTTACTGTCGCAAATTTGAAATACGCCCAGGATTGCCTTTCCTATAGTAAATTTTCAAAAAATAATTTTTTATTGTCGCAAATTTTAAATACGCCGAGGATTGCCTTTTCTATAGTAAATTTTTCAAAAAACAATTTTTTACTGTCGCAAATTTTAAATACGCCCAGGATTGCCTTTTCTATAGTAAATTTTTCAAAAAATAATTTTTTACTGTCGCAAATTTTAAATACGCCGAGGATTGCATTTTCTATAGTAAATTTTTCAAAAAATAATTTTTTACTGTCGCAAATTTTAAATACGCCGAGGATTGCATTTTCTATAGTAAATTTTTCAAAAAATAATTTTTTACTGTCGCAAATTTTAAATACGCCCAGGATTGTCTTTTCTATAGTAAATTTTCAAAAAATAATTTTTTATTGTCGCAAATTTTAAATACGCCGAGGATTGCATTTTCTATAGTAAATTTTTCAAAAAATAATTTTTTACTGTCGCAAATTTTAAACACGCCGAGGATTGCCTTTTCTATAGTAAATTTTTCAAAAAATAATTTTTTACTGTCGCAAATTTTAAATACGCCCAGGATTGTCTTTTCTATAGTAAATTTTCAAAAAATAATTTTTTATTGTCGCAAATTTTAAATACGCCGAGGATTGCCTTTTCTATAGTAAATTTTTCAAAAAATAATTTTTTACTGTCGCAAATTTTAAATACGCCGAGGATTGCATTTTCTATAGCAAATTTTTCAAAAAATTATTTTTTATTGTCGCAAATTTTAAATACGCCCAGGATTGCCTTTTCTATAGTAAATGTTTCAAAAAATAATTTTTTACTGTCGCAAATTTTAAATACGCCGAGGATTGCATTTTCTATAGTAAATTTTTCAAAAAATAATTTTTTACTGTCGCAAATTTTAAATACGCCGAGGATTGCATTTTCTATAGTAAATTTTTCAAAAAATAATTTTTTACTGTCGGAAATTTTAAATACGCCCAGGATTGCCTTTTCTATAGTAAATTTTCAAAAAATAATTTTTTATTGTCGCAAATTTTAAATACGCCGAGGATTGCCTTTTCTATAGTAAATTTTTCAAAAAATAATTTTTTACTGTCGCAAATTTTAAATTCGCCGAGGATTGCCTTTTCTATAGTAAATTTTTCAAAAATAATTTTTTACTGTCGCAAATTTTAAATACGCCCAGGATTGTCTTTTCTATAGTAAATTTTCAAAAAATAATTTTTTATTGTCGCAAATTTTAAATACGCCGAGGATTGCATTTTCTATAGTAAATTTTTCAAAAAATAATTTTTTACTGTCGCAAATTTTAAATACGCCGAGGATTGCCTTTTCTATAGTAAATTTTTCAAAAAATAATTTTTTACTGTCGCAAATTTTAAATACGCCCAGGATTGTCTTTTCTATAGTAAATATTCAAAAAATAATTTTTTATTGTCGCAAATTTTAAATACGCCGAGGATTGCCTTTTCTATAGTAAATTTTTCAAAAAATAAATTTTTACTGTCGGAAATTTTAAATACGCCGAGTATTGCCTTTTCTATAGTAAATTTTTCAAAAAATAATTTTTTATTGTCGCAAATTTTAAATACGCCGAGGATTGCATTTTCTATAGTAAATTTTTCAAAAAATAATTTTTTACTGTCGCAAATTTTAAATACGCCGAGGGTTGCCTTTTCTATAGTAAATTTTTCAAAAAATAATTTTTTACTGTCGCAAATTTGAAATACGCCCAGGATTGCCTTTTCTATAGTAAATTTTCAAAAAATAATTTTTTATTGTCGCAAATTTTAAATACGCCGAGGATTGCCTTTTCTATAGTAAATTTTTCAAAAAATAATTTTTTACTGTCGCAAATTTTAAATACGCCCAGGATTGCCTTTTCTATAGTAAATTTTCAAAAAATAATTTTTTATTGTCGCAAATTTTAAATACGCCGAGGATTGCATTTTCTATAGTAAATTTTTCAAAAAATAATTTTTTACTGTCGCAAATTTTAAATACGCCGAGGATTGCCTTTTCTATAGTAAATTTTTCAAAAAATAATTTTTTACTGTCGCAAATTTTAAATACGCCGAGGATTGCATTTTCTATAGTAAATTTTTCAAAAAATAATTTTTTACTATCGCAAATTTTAAATACGCCGAGGATTGCCTTTTCTATAGTAAATTTTTCAAAAAATAATTGTTTACTGTCGCAAATTTTAAATACGCCCAGGATTGTCTTTTCTATAGTAAATTTTCAAAAAATAATTTTTTATTGTCGCAAATTTTAAATACGCCGAGGATTGCCTTTTCTATAGTAAATTTTTCAAAAAATAATTTTTTACTGTCGCAAATTTTAAACACGCCGAGGATTGCCTTTTCTATAGTAAATTTCTCAAAAAATAATTTTTTACTGTCGCAAATTTTAAATACGCCCAGGATTGTCTTTTCTATAGTAAATTTTCAAAAAATAATTTTTTATTGTCGCAAATTTTAAATACGCCGAGGATTGCATTTTCTATAGTAAATTTTTCAAAAAATAATTTTTTACTGTCGCAAATTTTAAATCCGCCGAGGATTGCCTTTTCTATAGTAAATTTTTCAAAAAATAATTTTTTACTGTCGCAAATTTGAAATACGCCCAGGATTGCCTTTTCTATAGTAAATTTTCAAAAAATAATTTTTTATTGTCGCAAATTTTAAATACGCCGAGGATTGCCTTTTCTATAGTAAATTTTTCAAAAAATAATTTTTTACTGTCGCAAATTTTAAATACGCCCAGGATTGTCTTTTCTATAGTAAATTTTCAAAAAATAATTTTTTACTGTCGCAAATTTTAAATACGCCGAGGATTGCATTTTCTATAGCAAATTTTTCAAAAAATTATTTTTTATTGTCGCAAATTTTAAATACGCCGAGGATTGCCTTTTCTATAGTAAATTTTTCAAAAAATAATTTTTTACTGTCGGAAATTTTAAATACGCCGAGTATTGCCTTTTCTATAGTAAATTTTTCAAAAAATAATTTTTTATTGTCGCAAATTTTAAATACGCCGAGGATTGCATTTTCTATAGTAAATTTTTCAAAAAATAATTTTTTACTGTCGGAAATTTTAAATACGCCCAGGATTGCCTTTTCTATAGTAAATTTTCAAAAAATAATTTTTTATTGTCGCAAATTTTAAATACGCCGAGGATTGCCTTTTCTATAGTAAATTTTTCAAAAAATAATTTTTTACTGTCGCAAATTTTCAATACGCCCAGGATTGTCTTTTCTATAGAAAATTTTCAAAAAATAATTTTTTATTGCCGCAAATTTTAAATACGCCGAGGATTGCATTTTCTATAGTAAATTTTTCAAAAAATAATTTTTTATTGTCGCAAATTTTAAATACGCCGAGGATTGCCTTTTCTATAGTAAATTTTTCAAAAAATAATTTTTTACTGTCGCAAATTTTAAATACGCCCAGGATTGTCTTTTCTATAGTAAATTTTCAAAAAATAATTTTTTATTGTCGCAAATTTTAAATACGCCGAGGATTGCATTTTCTATAGTAAATTTTTCAAAAAATAATTTTTTATTGTCGCAAATTTTAAATACGCCGAGGATTGCCTTTTCTATAGTAAATTTTTCAAAAAATAATTTTTTACTGTCGCAAATTTGAAATACGCCCAGGATTGCCTTTTCTATAGTAAATTTTCAAAAAATAATTTTTTATTGTCGCAAATTTTAAATACGCCGAGGATTGCCTTTTCTATAGTAAATTTTTCAAAAAATAATTTTTTACTGTCGCAAATTTTAAACACGCCCAGGATTGTCTTTTCTATAGTAAATTTTCAAAAAATAATTTTTTATTGTCGCAAATTTTAAATACGCCGAGGATTGCATTTTCTATAGTAAATTTTTCAAAAAATAATTTTTTATTGTCGCAAATTTTAAATACGCCCAGGATTGCATTTACTATAGTAAATTTTTCAAAAAATAATTTTTTACTGTCGCAAATTTGAAATACGCCCAGGATTGCCTTTTCTATAGTAAATTTTCAAAAAATAATTTTTTATTGTCGCAAATTTTTAATGCGCCGAGGATTGCATTTTCTATAGTAAATTTTTCAAAAAATAATTTTTTACTGTCGCAAATTTTAAATACGCCCAGGATTGTCTTTTCTATAGTAAATTTTCAAAAAATAATTTTTTATTGTCGCAAATTTTAAATACGCCGAGGATTGCATTTTTTATAGTAAATTTTTCAAAAAATTATTTTTTACTGTCGCAAATTTTAAACACGCCGAGGATTGCCTTTTCTATAGTAAATTTTTCAAAAAATAATTTTTTACTATCGCAAATTTTAAATACGCCCAGGATTGTCTTTTCTATAGTAAATTTTCAAAAAATAATTTTTTATTGTCGCAAATTTTAAATACGCCGAGAATTGCCTTTTCTATAGTAAATTTTTCAAAAAATAATTTTTTACTGTCGGAAATTTTAAATACGCCGAGTATTGCCTTTTCTATAGTAAATTTTTCAAAAAATAATTTTTTATTGTCGCAAATTTTAAATACGCCGAGGATTGCATTTTCTATAGTAAATTTTTCAAAAAATAATTTTTTACTGTCGCAAATTTTAAATCCGCCGAGGATTGCCTGTTCTATAGTAAATTTTTCAAAAAATAATTTTTTACTGTCGCAAATTTGAAATACGCCCAGGATTGCCTTTCCTATAATAAATTTTCAAAAATAATTTTTTATTGTCGCAAATTTTAAATACGCCGAGGATTGCCTTTTCTATAGTAAATTTTTCAAAAAATAATTTTTTACTGTCGCAAATTTTAAATACGCCCAGGATTGTCTTTTCTATAGTAAATTTTCAAAAAATAATTTTTTATTGTCGCAAATTTTAAATACGCCGAGGATTGCATTTTCTATAGTAAATTTTTCAAAAAATAATTTGTTACTGTCGCAAATTTTAAATACGCCGAGGATTGCCTTTTCTATAGTAAATTTTTCAAAAAATAATTTTTTACTGTCGCAAATTTTAAATACGCCGAGGATTGCATTTTCTATAGTAAATTTTTCAAAAAATAATTTTTTACTGTCGCAAATTTTAAATACGTCGAGGATTGCCTTTTCTATAGTAAATTTTTCAAAAAATAATTTTTTACTGTCGCAAATTTTAAATACGCCCAGGATTGTCTTTTCTATAGTAAATTTTCAAAAAATAATTTTTTATTGTCGCAAATTTTAAATACGCCGAGGATTGCATTTTCTATAGTAAATTTTTCAAAAAATAATTTTTTACTGTCGCAAATTTTAAACACGCAGAGGATTGCCTTTTCTATAGTAAATTTTTCAAAAAATAATTTTTTACTGTCGCAAATTTTAAATACGCCCAGGATTGTCTTTTCTATAGTAAATTTTCAAAAAATAATTTTTTATTGTCGCAAATTTTAAATACGCCGAGGATTGCCTTTTCTATAGTAAATTTTTCAAAAAATAATTTTTTACTGTCGGAAATTTTAAATACGCCGAGTATTGCCTTTTCTATAGTAAATTTTTCAAAAAATAATTTTTTATTGTCGCAAATTTTAAATACGCCGAGGATTGCATTTTCTATAGTAAATTTTTCAAAAAATAATTTTTTACTGTCGCAAATTTTAAATCCGCCGAGGATTGCCTGTTCTATAGTAAATTTTTCAAAAAATAATTTTTTACTGTCGCAAATTTGAAATACGCCCAGGATTGCCTTTTCTATAGTAAATTTTCAAAAAATAATTTTTTATTGTCGCAAATTTTAAATACGCCGAGGATTGCCTTTTCTATAGTAAATTTTTCAAAAAATAATTTTTTACTGTCGCAAATTTTAAATACGCCCAGGATTGTCTTTTCTATAGTAAATTTTCAAAAAATAATTTTTTATTGTCGCAAATTTTAAATACGCCGAGGATTGCCTTTTCTATAGTAAATTTTTCAAAAAATAATTTTTTACTGTCGGAAATTTTAAATACGCCGAGTATTGCCTTTTCTATAGTAAATTTTTCAAAAAATAATTTTTTATTGTCGCAAATTTTAAATACGCCGAGGATTGCACTTTCTATAGTAAATTTTTCAAAAAATAATTTTTTACTGTCGCAAATTTTAAATACGCCGAGGATTGCCTTTTCTATAGTAAATTTTTCAAAAAATAATTTTTTACTGTCGCAAATTTGAAATACGCCCAGGATTGCCTTTTCTATAGTAAATTTTCAAAAAATAATTTTTTATTGTCGCAAATTTTAAATACGCCGAAGATTGCCTTTTCTATAGTAAATTTTTCAAAAAATAATTTTTTACTGTCGCAAATTTTAAATACGCCCAGGATTGTCTTTTCTATAGTAAATTTTCAAAAAATAATTTTTTATTGTCGCAAATTTTAAATACGCCGAGGATTGCCTTTTCTATAGTAAATTTTTCAAAAAATACGTTTTTACTGTCGCAAATTTTAAATACGCCCAGGATTGTCTTTTCTATAGTAAATTTTCAAAAAATAATTTTTTGTTGTCGCAAATTTTAAATACGCCGAAGATTGCCTTTTCTATAGTAAATATTTCAAAAAATAATTTTTTACTGGCGGAAATTTTAAATACGCCGAGTATTGCCTTTTCTATAGTAAATTTTCAAAAAATAATTTTTTATTGTCGCAAATTTTAAATACGCCGAGGATTGCCTTTTCTATAGTAAATTTTTCAAAAAACAATTTTTTACTGTCGCAAATTTTAAATACGCCCAGGATTGCCTTTTCTATAGTAAATTTTTCAAAAAATAATTTTTTACTGTCGCAAATTTTAAATACGCCCAGGATTGCCTTTTCTATAGTAAATTTTTCAAAAAATAATTTTTTACTGTCGCAAATTTTAAATACGCCCAGGATTGTCTTTTCTATAGTAAATTTTCAAAAAATAATTTTTTATTGTCGCAAATTTTAAATACGCCGAGGATTGCCTTTTCTATAGTAAATTTTTCAAAAAATAATTTTTTACTATCGGAAATTTTAAATACGCCGAGTATTGCCTTTTCTATAGTAAATTTTTCAAAAAATAATTTTTTATTGTCGCAAATTTTAAATACGCCGAGGTTTGCATTTTCTATAGTAAATTTTTCAAAAAATAATTTTTTACTGTCGCAAATTTTAAATCCGCCGAGGATTGCCTGTTCTATAGTAAATTTTTCAAAAAATAATTTTTTACTGTCGCAAATTTGAAAAACGCCCAGGATTGCCTTTTCTATAGTAAATTTTCAAAAAATAATTTTTTATTGTCGCAAATTTTAAATACGCCGAGGATTGCCTTTTCTATAGTAAATTTTTCAAAAAACAATTTTTTACTGTCGCAAATTTTAAATACGCCCAGGATTGCCTTTTCTATAGTAAATTTTTCAAAAAATAATTTTTTACTGTCGCAAATTTTAAATACGCCGAGGATTGCATTTTCTATAGTAAATTTTTCAAAAAATAATTTTTTATTGTCGCAAATTTTAAATACGCCGAGGTTTGCATTTTCTATAGTAAATTTTTCAAAAAATAATTTTTTACTGTCGCAAATTTTAAATCCGCCGAGGATTGCCTGTTCTATAGTAAATTTTTCAAAAAATAATTTTTTACTGTCGCAAATTTGAAAAACGCCCAGGATTGCCTTTTCTATAGTAAATTTTCAAAAAATAATTTTTTATTGTCGCAAATTTTAAATACGCCGAGGATTGCCTTTTCTATAGTAAATTTTTCAAAAAACAATTTTTTACTGTCGCAAATTTTAAATACGCCCAGGATTGCCTTTTCTATAGTAAATTTTTCAAAAAATAATTTTTTACTGTCGCAAATTTTAAATACGCCGAGGATTGCATTTTCTATAGTAAATTTTTCAAAAATAATTTTTTACTGTCGCAAATTTTAAATACGCCGAGGATTGCATTTTCTATAGTAAATTTTTCAAAAAATAATTTTTTACTGTCGCAAATTTTAAATACGCCCAGGATTGTCTTTTCTATAGTAAATTTTCAAAAAATAATTTTTTATTGTCGCAAATTTTAAATACGCCGAGGATTGCATTTTCTATAGTAAATTTTTCAAAAAATAATTTTTTACTGTCGCAAATTTTAAACACGCCGAGGATTGCCTTTTCTATAGTAAATTTTTCAAAAAATAATTTTTTACTGTCGCAAATTTTAAATACGCCCAGGATTGTCTTTTCTATAGTAAATTTTCAAAAAATAATTTTTTATTGTCGCAAATTTTAAATACGCCGAAGATTGCCTTTTCTATAGTAAATTTTTCAAAAAATAATTTTTTACTGTCGCAAATTTTAAATACGCCCAGGATTGTCTTTTCTATAGTAAATTTTCAAAAAATAATTTTTTATTGTCGCAAATTTTAAATACGCCGAGGATTGCCTTTTCTATAGTAAATTTTTCAAAAAATACGTTTTTACTGTCGCAAATTTTAAATACGCCCAGGATTGTCTTTTCTATAGTAAATTTTCAAAAAATAATTTTTTGTTGTCGCAAATTTTAAATACGCCGAAGATTGCCTTTTCTATAGTAAATATTTCAAAAAATAATTTTTTACTGGCGGAAATTTTAAATACGCCGAGTATTGCCTTTTCTATAGTAAATTTTCAAAAAATAATTTTTTATTGTCGCAAATTTTAAATACGCCGAGGATTGCCTTTTCTATAGTAAATTTTTCAAAAAACAATTTTTTACTGTCGCAAATTTTAAATACGCCCAGGATTGCCTTTTCTATAGTAAATTTTTCAAAAAATAATTTTTTACTGTCGCAAATTTTAAATACGCCCAGGATTGCCTTTTCTATAGTAAATTTTTCAAAAAATAATTTTTTACTGTCGCAAATTTTAAATACGCCCAGGATTGTCTTTTCTATAGTAAATTTTCAAAAAATAATTTTTTATTGTCGCAAATTTTAAATACGCCGAGGATTGCCTTTTCTATAGTAAATTTTTCAAAAAATAATTTTTTACTATCGGAAATTTTAAATACGCCGAGTATTGCCTTTTCTATAGTAAATTTTTCAAAAAATAATTTTTTATTGTCGCAAATTTTAAATACGCCGAGGTTTGCATTTTCTATAGTAAATTTTTCAAAAAATAATTTTTTACTGTCGCAAATTTTAAATCCGCCGAGGATTGCCTGTTCTATAGTAAATTTTTCAAAAAATAATTTTTTACTGTCGCAAATTTGAAAAACGCCCAGGATTGCCTTTTCTATAGTAAATTTTCAAAAAATAATTTTTTATTGTCGCAAATTTTAAATACGCCGAGGATTGCCTTTTCTATAGTAAATTTTTCAAAAAACAATTTTTTACTGTCGCAAATTTTAAATACGCCCAGGATTGCCTTTTCTATAGTAAATTTTTCAAAAAATAATTTTTTACTGTCGCAAATTTTAAATACGCCGAGGATTGCATTTTCTATAGTAAATTTTTCAAAAAATAATTTTTTACTGTCGCAAATTTTAAATACGCCGAGGATTGCATTTTCTATAGTAAATTTTTCAAAAAATAATTTTTTACTGTCGCAAATTTTAAATACGCCCAGGATTGTCTTTTCTATAGTAAATTTTCAAAAAATAATTTTTTATTGTCGCAAATTTTAAATACGCCGAGGATTGCATTTTCTATAGTAAATTTTTCAAAAAATAATTTTTTACTGTCGCAAATTTTAAACACGCCGAGGATTGCCTTTTCTATAGTAAATTTTTCAAAAAATAATTTTTTACTGTCGCAAATTTTAAATACGCCCAGGATTGTCTTTTCTATAGTAAATTTTCAAAAAATAATTTTTTATTGTCGCAAATTTTAAATACGCCGAGGATTGCCTTTTCTATAGTAAATTTTTCAAAAAATAATTTTTTACTGTCGGAAATTTTAAATACGCCGAGTATTGCCTTTTCTATAGTAAATTTTCAAAAAATAATTTTTTATTGTCGCAAATTTTAAATACGCCGAGGATTGCATTTTCTATAGTAAATTTTTCAAAAAATAATTTTTTACTGTCGCAAATTTTAAATACGCCCAGGATTGCCTTTTCTATAGTAAATTTTTCAAAAAATAATTTTTTACTGTCGTAAATTTGAAATACGCCCAGGATTGCCTTTTCTATAGTATATTTTCAAAAAATAATTTTTTATTGTCGCAAATTTTAAATACGCCGAGGATTGCCTTTTCTAGAGTAAATTTTTCAAAAAACAATTTTTTACTGTCGCAAATTTTAAATACGCCCAGGATTGCCTTTTCTATAGTAAATTTTTCAAAAAATAATTTTTTACTGTCGCAAATTTTAAATACGCCCAGGATTGCCTTTTCTATAGTAAATTTTTCAAAAAATAATTTTTTACTGTCGCAAATTTTAAACACGCCCAGGATTGTCTTTTCTATAGTAAATTTTCAAAAAATAATTTTTTATTGTCGCAAATTTTAAATACGCCGAAGATTGCCTTTTCTATAGTAAATTTTTCAAAAAATATTTTTTTACTGTCGGAAATTTTAAATACGCCGAGTATTGCCTTTTCTATAGTAAATTTTCAAAAAATAATTTTTTATTGTCGCAAATTTTAAATACGCCGAGGATTGCATTTTCTATAGTAAATTTTTCAAAAAATAATTTTTTACTGTCGCAAATTTTAAATACGCCCAGGATTGTCTTTTCTATAGTAAATTTTCAAAAAATAATTTTTTATTGTCGCAAATTTTAAATACGCCGAAGATTGCCTTTTCTATAGTAAATTTTTCAAAATATAATTTTTTACTGTCGGAAATTTTAAATACGCCGAGGATTGCCTTTTCTATAGTAAATTTTTCAAAAAATAATTTTTTATTGTCGCAAATGTTAAATACGCCGAGGATTGCATTTTCTATAGTAAATTTTCAAAAAATAATTTTTTATTGTCGCAAATTTTAAATACGCCGAGGATTGCATTTTCTATAGTAAATTTTTCAAAAAATAATTTTTTACTCTCGCAAATTTTAAATACGCCGAGGATTGCCTTTTCTATAGTAAATTTTTCAAAAAATAATTTTTTACTGTCGCAAATTTTAAATACGCCGAGGATTGCATTTTCTATAGTAAATTTTTCAAAAAATAATTTTTTACTGTCGCAAATTTTAAATACGCCGAGGATTGCCTTTTCTATAGTAAATTTTTCAAAAAATAATTTTTTACTGTCGCAAATTTTAAATACGCCCAGGATTGTCTTTTCTATAGTAAATTTTCAAAAAATAATTTTTTATTGTCGCAAATTTTAAATACGCCGAGGATTGCATTTTCTATAGTAAATTTTTCAAAAAATAATTTTTTACTGTCGCAAATTTTAAACACGCCGAGGATTGCCTTTTCTATAGTAAATTTTTCAAAAAATAATTTTTTACTGTCGCAAATTTTAAATACGCCCAGGATTGTCTTTTCTATAGTAAATTTTCAAAAAATAATTTTTTATTGTCGCAAATTTTAAATACGCCGAGGATTGCCTTTTCTATAGTAAATTTTTCAAAAAATAATTTTTTACTGTCGGAAATTTTAAATACGCCGAGTATTGCCTTTTCTATAGTAAATTTTTCAAAAAATAATTTTTTATTGTCGCAAATTTTAAATACGCCGAGGATTGCATTTTCTATAGTAAATTTTCAAAAAATAATTTTTTACTGTCGCAAATTTTAAATCCGCCGAGGATTGCCTGTTCTATAGTAAATTTTTCAAAAAATAATTTTTTACTGTCGCAAATTTGAAATACGCCCAGGATTGCCTTTTCTATAATAAATTTTCAAAAAATAATTTTTTATTGTCGCAAATTTTAAATACGCCGAGGATTGCCTTTTCTATAGTAAATTTTTCAAAAAATAATTTTTTACTGTCGCAAATTTTAAATACGCCCAGGATTGTCTTTTCTATAGTAAATTTTCAAAAAATAATTTTTTATTGTCGCAAATTTTAAATACGCCGAGGATTGCATTTTCTATAGTAAATTTTTCAAAAAATAATTTTTTACTGTCGCAAATTTTAAACACGCCGAGGATTGCCTTTTCTATAGTAAATTTTTCAAAAAATAATTTTTTACTGTCGCAAATTTTAAATACGCCCAGGATTGTCTTTTCTATAGTAAATTTTCAAAAAATAATTTTTTATTGTCGCAAATTTTAAATACGCCGAGGATTGCCTTTTCTATAGTAAATTTTTCAAAAAATAATTTTTTACTGTCGGAAATTTTAAATGCGCCGAGTATTGCCTTTTCTATAGTAAATTTTTCAAAAAATAATTTTTTATTGTCGCAAATTTTAAATACGCCGAGGATTGCATTTTCTATAGTAAATTTTTCAAAAAATAATTTTTTACTGTCGCAAATTTTAAATCCGCCGAGGATTGCCTGTTCTATAGTAAATTTTTCAAAAAATAATTTTTTACTGTCGCAAATTTGAAATACGCCCAGGATTGCCTTTTCTATAGTAAATTTTCAAAAAATAATTTTTTATTGTCGCAAATTTTAAATACGCCGAGGATTGCCTTTTCTATAGTAAATTTTTCAAAAAATAATTTTTTACTGTCGCAAATTTTAAATACGCCCAGGATTGTCTTTTCTATAGTAAATTTTCAAAAAATAATTTTTTATTGTCGCAAATTTTAAATACCCGAGGATTGCCTTTTCTATAGTAAATTTTTCAAAAAAAAATTTTTTACTGTCGGAAATTTTAAATACGCCGAGTATTGCCTTTTCTATAGTAAATTTTTCAAAAAATAATTTTTTATTGTCGCAAATTTTAAATACGCCGAGGATTGCACTTTCTATAGTAAATTTTTCAAAAAATAATTTTTTACTGTCGCAAATTTTAAATACGCCGAGGATTGCCTTTTCTATAGTAAATTTTTCAAAAAATAATTTTTTACTGTCGCAAATTTGAAATACGCCCAGGATTGCCTTTTCTATAGTAAATTTTCAAAAAATAATTTTTTATTGTCGCAAATTTTAAATACGCCGAGGATTGCCTTTTCTATAGTAAATTTTTCAAAAAATAATTTTTTACTGTCGCAGATTTTAAATACGCCCAGGATTGTCTTTTCTATAGTAAATTTTCAAAAAATAATTTTTTATTGTCGCAAATTTTAAATACGCCGAGGATTGCCTTTTCTATAGTAAATTTTTCAAAAAATAATTTTTTACTGTCGCAAATTTTAAATACGCCCAGGATTGTCTTTTCTATAGTAAATTTTCAAAAAATAATTTTTTATTGTCGCAAATTTTAAATACGCCGAAGATTGCCTTTTCTATAGTAAATTTTTCAAAAAATAATTTTTTACTGTCGGAAATTTTAAATACGCCGAGTATTGCCTTTTCTATAGTAAATTTTCAAAAAATAATTTTTGATTGTCGCAAATTTTAATACGCCGAGGATTGCATTTTCTATAGTAAATTTTTCAAAAATAATTTTTTACTGTCGCAAATTTTAAATACGCCAGGGATTGCCTTTTATATAGTAAATTTTTCAAAAAATAATTTTTTTACTGTCGTAAATTTGAAATACGCCCAGGATTGCCTTTTCTATAGTATATTTTCAAAAAATAATTTTTTATTGTCGCAAATTTTAAATACGCCGAGGATTGCCTTTTCTATAGTAAATTTTTCAAAAAATAATTTTTTTACTGTCGCAAATTTTAAATACGCCCAGGATTGCCTTTTCTATAGTAAATTTTTCAAAAAAATAATTTTTTACTGTCGCAAATTTTAAATACGCCCAGGATTGCCTTTTCTATAGTAAATTTTTCAAAAAATAATTTTTTACTGTCGCAAATTTTAAATACGCCCCAGGATTGCCTTTTCTATAGTAAATTTTTCAAAAAATAATTTTTTTACTGTCGCAAATTTTAAATACGCCCAGGATTGCCTTTTCTATAGTAAATTTTTCAAAAAATAATTTTTTACTGTCCGCAAATTTTAAATACGCCCAGATTGTCTTTTCTATAGTAAATTTTCAAAAATAATTTTTTATTGTCGCAAATTTTAAATACGCCGAAGATTGCCTTTTCTATAGTAAATTTTTCAAAAAATAATTTTTTACTGTCGGAAATTTTAAATACGCCGAGTATTGCCTTTTCTATAGTAAATTTTCAAAAAATAATTTTTGATTGTCGCAAATTTTAAATACGCCGAGGATTGCATTTTCTATAGTAAATTTTTCAAAAATAATTTTTTACTGTCGCAAATTTTAAATACGCCCAGGATTGCCTTTTCTATAGTAAATTTTTCAAAAAATAATTTTTTTACTGTCGTAAATTTGAAATACGCCCAGGATTGCCTTTTCTATAGTATATTTTCAAAAAATAATTTTTTATTGTCGCAAATTTTAAATACGCCGAGGATTGCCTTTTCTATAGTAAATTTTCAAAAACAATTTTTTACTATCGCAAATTGTAAATACGCCCAGGATTGCCTTTTCTATAGTAAATTTTCACAAAATAATTTTTTACTGTCGCAAATTTTAAATACGCCCAGGATTGCCTTTTCTATAGTAAATTTTCAAAAATAATTTTTTACTGTCGCAAATTTTAAATACGCCCAGGATTGTCTTTTCTATAGTAAATTTTCAAAAAATAATTTTTTATTGTCGCAAATTTTAAATACGCGAAGATTGCCCTTTTCTATAGTAAATTTTTCAAAAAAATATTTTTTTACTGTCGGAAATTTTAAATACGCCGAGTATTGCCTTTTCTATAGTAAATTTTCAAAAAATAATTTTTTATTGTCGCAAATTTTAAATACGCCGAGGATTGCATTTTCTATAGTAAATTTTTCAAAAAATAATTTTTTACTGTCGCAAATTTTAAATACGCCCAGGATTGTCTTTTCTATAGTAAATTTTCAAAAAATAATTTTTTATTGTCGCAAATTTTAAATACGCCGAGGATTGCCTTTTCTATAGTAAATTTTTCAAAAAATAATTTTTTACTGTCGGAAATTTTAAATACGCCGAGGATTGCCTTTTCTATAGTAAATTTTTCAAAAAATAATTTTTTATTGTCGCAAATTTTAAATACGCCGAGGATTGCATTTTCTATAGTAAATTTTTCAAAAAATAATTTTTTACTGTCGCAAATTTTAAATTCGCCGAGGATTGCCTTTTCTATAGTAAATTTTTCAAAAAATAATTTTTTACTGTCGCAAATTTTAAATACGCCCAGGATTGTCTTTTCTATAGTAAATTTTCAAAAAATAATTTTTTATTGTCGCAAATTTTAAATACGCCGAGGATTGCATTTTCTATAGTAAATTTTTCAAAAAATAATTTTTTACTGTCGCAAATTTTAAATACGCCGAGGATTGCCTTTTCTATAGTAAATTTTTCAAAAAATAATTTTTTACTGTCGCAAATTTTAAATACGCCCAGGATTGTCTTTTCTATAGTAAATTTTCAAAAAATAATTTTTTTTTGTCGCAAATTTTAAATACGCCGAGGATTGCCTTTTCTATAGTAAATTTTTCAAAAAATAAATTTTTACTGTCGGAAATTTTAAATACGCCGAGTATTGCCTTTTCTATAGTAAATTTTTCAAAAAATAATTTTTTATTGTCGCAAATTTTAAATACGCCGAGGATTGCATTTTCTATAGTAAATTTTTCAAAAAATAATTTTTTACTGTCGCAAATTTTAAATACGCCGAGGATTGCCTTTTCTATAGTAAATTTTTCAAAAAATAATTTTTTACTGTCGCAAATTTGAAATACGCCCAGGATTGCCTTTTCTATAGTAAATTTTCAAAAAATAATTTTTTATTGTCGCAAATTTTAAATACGCCGAGGATTGCCTTTTCTATAGTAAATTTTTCAAAAAATAATTTTTTACTGTCGCAAATTTTAAATACGCCCAGGATTGTCTTTTCTATAGTAAATTTTCAAAAAATAATTTTTTATTGTCGCAAATTTTAAATACGCCGAGGATTGCATTTTCTATAGTAAATTTTTCAAAAATAATTTTTTACTGTCGCAAATTTTAAATACGCCGAGGATTGCCTTTTCTATAGTAAATTTTTCAAAAAATAATTTTTTACTGTCGCAAATTTTAAATACGCCGAGGATTGCATTTTCTATAGTAAATTTTTCAAAAAATAATTTTTTACTATCGCAAATTTTAAATACGCCGAGGATTGCCTTTTCTATAGTAAATTTTTCAAAAAATAATTTTTTACTGTCGCAAATTTTAAATATGCCCAGGATTGTCTTTTCTATAGTAAATTTTCAAAAAATAATTTTTTATTGTCGCAAATTTTAAATACGCCGAGGATTGCATTTTCTATAGTAAATTTTTCAAAAAATAATTTTTTACTGTCGCAAATTTTAAACACGCCGAGGATTGCCTTTTCTATAGTAAATTTCTCAAAAAATAATTTTTTACTGTCGCAAATTTTAAATACGCCCAGGATTGTCTTTTCTATAGTAAATTTTCAAAAAATAATTTTTTATTGTCGCAAATTTTAAATACGCCGAGGATTGCCTTTTCTATAGTAAATTTTTCAAAAAATAATTTTTTACTGTCGGAAATTTTAAATACGCCGAGTATTGCCTTTTCTATAGTAAATTTTTCAAAAAATAATTTTTTATTATCGCAAATTTTAAATACGCCGAGGATTGCATTTTCTATAGTAAATTTTTCAAAAAATAATTTTTTACTGTCGCAAATTTTAAATCCGCCGAGGATTGTCTTTTCTATAGTAAATTTTTCAAAAAATAATTTTTTACTGTCGCAAATTTGAAATACGCCCAGGATTGCCTTTTCTATAGTAAATTTTCAAAAAATAATTTTTTATTGTCGCAAATTTTAAATACGCCGAGGATTGACTTTTCTATAGTAAATTTTTCAAAAAATAATTTTTTACTGTCGCAAATTTTAAATACGCCCAGGATTGTCTTTTCTATAGTAAATTTTCAAAAAATAATTTTTTATTGTCGCAAATTTTAAATACGCCGAGGATTGCATTTTCTATAGCAAATTTTTCAAAAAATAATTTTTTATTGTCGCAAATTTTAAATACGCCGAGGATTGCCTTTTCTATAGTAAATTTTTCAAAAAATAATTTTTTACTGTCGGAAATTTTAAATACGCCGAGTATTGCCTTTTCTATAGTAAATTTTTCAAAAAATAATTTTTTATTGTCGCAAATTTTAAATACGCCGAGGATTGCATTTTATATAGTAAATTTTTCAAAAAATAATTTTTTACTGTCGGAAATTTTAAATACGCCCAGGATTGCCTTTTCTATAGTAAATTTTCAAAAAATAATTTTTTATTGTCGCAAATTTTAAATACGCCGAGGATTGCCTTTTCTATAGTAAATTTTTCAAAAAATAATTTTTTACTGTCGCAAATTTTAAATACGCCCAGGATTGTCTTTTCTATAGTAAATTTTCAAAAAATAATTTTTTATTGTCGCAAATTTTAAATACGCCGAGGATTGCATTTTCTATAGCAAATTTTTCAAAAATAATTTTTTATTGTCGCAAATTTTAAATACGCCGAGGATTGCCTTTTCTATAGTAAATTTTTCAAAAAATATTTTTTTACTGTCGGAAATTTTAAATACGCCGAGTATTGCCTTTTCTATAGTAAATTTTCAAAAAATAATTTTTTTTTGTCGCAAATTTTAAATACGCCGAGGATTGCATTTTCTATAGTAAATTTTTCAAAAAACAATTTTTTACTGTCGCAAATTTTAAATACGCCCAGGATTGCCTTTTCTATAGTAAATTTTTCAAAAAATAATTTTTTACTGTCGCAAATTTTAAATACGCCCAGGATTGCCTTTTCTATAGTAAATTTTTCAAAAAATAATTTTTTACTGTCGCAAATTTTAAATACGCCCAGGATTGTCTTTTCTATAGTAAATTTTCAAAAAATAATTTTTTATTGTCGCAAATTTTAAATACGCCGAAGATTGCCTTTTCTATAGTAAATTTTTCAAAAAAAATTTTTTTACTGTCGGAAATTTTAAATACGCCGAGTATTGCCTTTTCTATAGTAAATTTTCAAAAAATAATTTTTTATTGTCGCAAATTTTAAATACGCCGAGGATTGCATTTTATATAGTAAATTTTTCAAAAAATAATTTTTTACTGTCGGAAATTTTAAATACGCCCAGGATTGCCTTTTCTATAGTAAATTTTCAAAAAATAATTTTTTATTGTCGCAAATTTTAAATACGCCGAGGATGCCTTTTCTATAGTAAATTTTTCAAAAAATAATTTTTTACTGTCGCAAATTTTAAATACGCCCCAGGATTGTCTTTTCTATAGTAAATTTTCAAAAAATAATTTTTTATTGTCGCAAATTTTTAAATACGCCGAGGATTGCAATTTTCTATAGCAAATTTTTCAAAAAATAATTTTTTATTGTCGCAAATTTTAAATACGCCGAGGATTGCCTTTTCTATAGTAAATTTTCAAAAAATATTTTTTTTACTGTCGGAAATTTTAAATACGCCGAGTATTGCCTTTTCTATAGTAAATTTTCAAAAAATAATTTTTTTTTGTCGCAAATTTTAAATACGCCGAGGATTGCATTTTCTATAGTAAATTTTTCAAAAAACAATTTTTTACTGTCGCAAATTTTAAATACGCCCAGGATTGCCTTTTCTATAGTAAATTTTTCAAAAAATAATTTTTTACTGTCGCAAATTTTAAATACGCCCAGGATTGCCTTTTCTATAGTAAATTTTTCAAAAAATAATTTTTTACTGTCGCAAATTTTAAATACGCCCAGGATTGTCTTTTCTATAGTAAATTTTCAAAAAATAATTTTTTATTGTCGCAAATTTTAAATACGCCGAAGATTGCCTTTTCTATAGTAAATTTTCAAAAAAAATTTTTTTACTGTCGGAAATTTTAAATACGCCGAGTATTGCCTTTTCTATAGTAAATTTTCAAAAAATAATTTTTTATTGTCGCAAATTTAAATACGCCGAGGATTGCATTTTCTATAGTAAATTTTTCAAAAAATAATTTTTTACTGTCGCAAATTTTAAATACGCCCAGGATTGTCTTTTCTATAGTAAATTTTCAAAAAATAATTTTTTATTGTCGCAAATTTTAAATACGCCGAGGATTGCCTTTTCTATAGTAAATTTTTCAAAAAATAATTTTTTACTGTCGGAAATTTTAAATACGCCGAGGATTGCCTTTTCTATAGTAAATTTTTCAAAAAATAATTTTTTATTGTCGCAAATTTTAAATACGCCGAGGATTGCATTTTCTATAGTAAATTTTCAAAAAATAATTTTTTACTGTCGCAAATTTTAAATTCGCCGAGAATTGCCTTTTCTATAGTAAATTTTCAAAAAATAATTTTTTACTGTCGCAAATTTTAATACGACCAGGATTGTCTTTTCTATAGTAAATTTTCAAAAAATAATTTTTTATTGTCGCAAATTTTAAATACGCCGAGGATTGCATTTTCTATAGTAAATTTTTCAAAAAATAATTTTTTACTGTCGCAAATTTTAAATACGCCGAGGATTGCCTTTTCTATAGTAAATTTTTCAAAAAATAATTTTTTACTGTCGCAAATTTTAAATACGCCCAGGATTGTCTTTTCTATAGTAAATTTTCAAAAAATAATTTTTTATTGTCGCAAATTTTAAATACGCCGAGGATTGCCTTTTCTATAGTAAATTTTTCAAAAAATAAATTTTTACTGTCGGAAATTTTAAATACGCCGAGTATTGCCTTTTCTATAGTAAATTTTTCAAAAAAATAATTTTTTTATTGTCGCAAATTTAAATACGCCGAGGATTGCATTTTCTATAGTAAATTTTTCAAAAAATAATTTTTTACTGTCGCAAATTTTAAATACGCCGAGGATTGCCTTTTCTATAGTAAATTTTTCAAAAAATAATTTTTTACTGTCGCAAATTTGAAATACGCCCAGGATTGCCTTTTCTATAGTAAATTTTCAAAAAATAATTTTTTATTGTCGCAAATTTTAAATACGCCGAGGATTGCCTTTTCTATAGTAAATTTTCAAAAATAATTTTTTACTGTCGCAAATTTTAAATACGCCCAGGATTGTCTTTTCTATAGTAAATTTTCAAAAAATAATTTTTTTATTGTCGCAAATTTTAATACGCCGAGGATTGCATTTTCTATAGTAAATTTTTCAAAAATTATTTTTTACTGTCGCAAATTTTAAATACGCGAGGATTGCCTTTTCTATAGTAAATTTTTCAAAAAATAATTTTTTTACTGTCGCAAATTTTAATACGCCGAGGATTGCATTTTCTATAGTAAATTTTTCAAAAATAATTTTTTACTATCGCAAATTTTAAATACGCCGAGGATTGCCTTTTCTATAGTAAATTTTCAAAAAATAATTTTTTACTGTCGCAAATTTTAAATACGCCCAGGATTGTCTTTTCTATAGTAAATTTTTCAAAAATAATTTTTTATTGTCGCAAATTTTAAAATACGCCGAGGATTGCATTTTCTATAGTAAATTTTTCAAAAAATAATTTTTTACTGTCGCAAATTTTAAACACGCCGAGGATTGCTTTTTCTATAGTAAATTTCTCAAAAATAATTTTTTACTGTCGCAAATTTTAAATACGCCCAGGATTGTCTTTTCTATAGTAAATTTTCAAAAAATAATTTTTTATTGTCGCAAATTTTAAATACGCCGAGGATTGCCTTTTCTATAGTAAATTTTTCAAAAAATAATTTTTTACTGTCGGAAATTTTAAATACGCCGAGTATTGCCTTTTCTATAGTAAATTTTTCAAAAAATAATTTTTTATTGTCGCAAATTTTAAATACGCCGAGGATTGCATTTTCTATAGTAAATTTTCAAAAAATATTTTTTATTGTCGCAAATTTTAAATACGCCGAGGATTGCCTTTTCTATAGTAAATTTTCAAAAAATAATATTTTTTACTATCGGAAATTTTAAATACGCCGAGTATTGCCTTTTCTATAGTAAATTTTTCAAAAATAATTTTTTATTGTCGCAAATTTTAAATACGCCGAGGATTGCATTTTCTATAGTAAATTTTTCAAAAAATAATTTTTTACTGTCGCAAATTTTAAAATCCGCCGAGGATTGCCTGTTCTATAGTAAATTTTTTCAAAAAATAATTTTTTACTGTCGCAAATTTGAAATACGCCCAGGATTGCCTTTTCTATAGTAAATTTTCAAAAAATAATTTTTTATTGTCGCAATTTTAAAATACGCCGAGGATTGCCTTTTCTATAGTAAATTTTTCAAAAAAACAATTTTTTACTGTCGCAAATTTTAAATACGCCCCAGGATTGCCTTTTCTATAGTAAATTTTTCAAAAAATAATTTTTTACTGTCGCAAATTTTAAATACGCCGAGGATTGCATTTTCTATAGTAAATTTTTCAAAAATAATTTTTTACTGTCGCAAATTTTAAATACGCCGAGGATTGCATTTTCTATAGTAAATTTTTCAAAAAATAATTTTTTACTGTCGCAAATTTTAAATACGCCCAGGATTGTCTTTTCTATAGTAAATTTTTCAAAAATTAATTTTTTATTGTCGCAAATTTTAAACACGCCGAGGATTGCATTTTCTATAGTAAATTTTTCAAAAAATAATTTTTTACTGTCGCAAATTTTAAACACGCCGAGGATTGCCTTTTCTATAGTAAATTTTTCAAAAAATAATTTTTTACTGTCGCAAATTTTAAATACGCCCAGGATTGTCTTTTCTATAGTAAATTTTCAAAAAAATAATTTTTTATTGTCGCAAATTTTAAATACGCCGAGGATTGCCTTTTCTATAGTAAATTTTTCAAAAAATAATTTTTTACTGTCGGAAATTTTAAATACGCCGAGTATTGCCTTTTCTATAGTACATTTTCAAAAAATAATTTTTTATTGTCGCAAATTTTAAATACGCCGAGGATTGCATTTTCTATAGTAAATTTTTCAAAAAATAATTTTTTACTGTCGCAAATTTTAAATACGCCCAGGATTGCCTTTTCTATAGTAAATTTTTCAAAAAATAATTTTTTACTGTCGTAAATTTGAAATACGCCCAGGATTGCCTTTTCTATAGTATATTTTCAAAAAATAATTTTTATTGTCGCAAATTTTTAAATACGCCCGAGGATTGCCTTTTCTATAGTAAATTTTTCAAAAAACAATTTTTTACTGTCGCAAATTTTAAATACGCCCAGGATTGCCTTTTCTATAGTAATTTTTCAAAAAATAATTTTTTACTGTCGCAAATTTTAAATACGCCGAGGATTGCCTTTTCTATAGTAAATTTTTCAAAAAATAATTTTTTACTGTCGCAAATTTTAAATACGCCCAGGATTGTCTTTTCTATAGTAAATTTTCAAAAAATAATTTTTTATTGTCGCAAATTTTAAATACGCCGAGGATTGCTTTTCTATAGTAAATTTTTCAAAAAATAATTTTTTACTGTCGGAAATTTTAAATACGCCGAGTATTGCCTTTTCTATAGTAAATTTTTCAAAAAATAATTTTTTATTGTCGCAAATTTTAAATACGCCGAGGATTGCATTTTCTATAGTAAATTTTTCAAAAAATAATTTTTTACTGTCGCAAATTTTAAATACGCCCAGGATTGTCTTTTCTATAGTAAATTTTCAAAAAATAATTTTTTATTGTCGCAAATTTTAAATACGCCGAGGATTGCATTTTCTATTGTAAATTTTTCAAAAAATAATTTTTTACTGTCGCAAATTTTAAACACGCCGAGGATTGCTTTTTCTATAGTAAATTTCTCAAAAAATAATTTTTTACTGTCGCAAATTTTAAATACGCCCAGGATTGTCTTTTCTATAGTAAATTTTCAAAAAATAATTTTTTATTGTCGCAAATTTTAAATACGCCGAGGATTGCCTTTTCTATAGTAAATTTTTCAAAAAATAATTTTTTACTGTCGGAAATTTTAAATACGCCGAGTATTGCCTTTTCTATAGTAAATTTTTCAAAAAATAATTTTTTATTGTCGCAAATTTTAAATACGCCGAGGATTGCATTTTCTATAGTAAATTTTCAAAAAATAATTTTTTATTGTCGCAAATTTTAAATACGCCGAGGATTGCCTTTTCTATAGTAAATTTTTCAAAAAATAATTTTTTACTATCGGAAATTTTAAATACGCCGAGTATTGCCTTTTCTATAGTAAATTTTTCAAAAAATAATTTTTTATTGTCGCAAATTTTAAATACGCCGAGGATTGCATTTTCTATAGTAAATTTTTCAAAAAATAATTTTTTACTGTCGCAAATTTTAAATCCGCCGAGGATTGCCTGTTCTATAGTAAATTTTTCAAAAAATAATTTTTTACTGTCGCAAATTTGAAATACGCCCAGGATTGCCTTTTCTATAGTAAATTTTCAAAAAATAATTTTTTATTGTCGCAAATTTTAAATACGCCGAGGATTGCCTTTTCTATAGTAAATTTTTCAAAAAACAATTTTTTACTGTCGCAAATTTTAAATACGCCCAGGATTGCCTTTTCTATAGTAAATTTTTCAAAAAATAATTTTTTACTGTCGCAAATTTTAAATACGCCGAGGATTGCATTTTCTATAGTAAATTTTTCAAAAAATAATTTTTTACTGTCGCAAATTTTAAATACGCCGAGGATTGCATTTTCTATAGTAAATTTTTCAAAAAATAATTTTTTACTGTCGCAAATTTTAAATACGCCCAGGATTGTCTTTTCTATAGTAAATTTTCAAAAAATAATTTTTTATTGTCGCAAATTTTAAACACGCCGAGGATTGCATTTTCTATAGTAAATTTTTCAAAAAATAATTTTTTACTGTCGCAAATTTTAAACACGCCGAGGATTGCCTTTTCTATAGTAAATTTTTCAAAAAATAATTTTTTTACTGTCGCAAATTTTAAATACGCCCAGGATTGTCTTTTCTATAGTAAATTTTCAAAAAATAATTTTTTATTGTCGCAAATTTTAAATACGCCGAGGATTGCCTTTTCTATAGTAAATTTTTCAAAAAATAATTTTTTACTGTCGGAAATTTTAAATACGCCGAGTATTGCCTTTTCTATAGTAAATTTTCAAAAAATAATTTTTTATTGTCGCAAATTTTAAATACGCCGAGGATTGCATTTTCTATAGTAAATTTTTCAAAAAATAATTTTTTACTGTCGCAAATTTTAAATACGCCCAGGATTGCCTTTTCTATAGTAAATTTTTCAAAAAATAATTTTTTACTGTCGTAAATTTGAAATACGCCCAGGATTGCCTTTTCTATAGTATATTTTCAAAAAATAATTTTTTATTGTCGCAAATTTTAAATACGCCGAGGATTGCCTTTTCTATAGGAAATTTTTCAAAAAACAATTTTTTACTGTCGCAAATTTTAAATACGCCCAGGATTGCCTTTTCTATAGTAAATTTTTCAAAAAATAATTTTTTACTGTCGCAAATTTTAAATACGCCCAGGATTGCCTTTTCTATAGTAAATTTTTCAAAAAATAATTTTTTACTGTCGCAAATTTTAAACACGCCCAGGATTGTCTTTTCTATAGTAAATTTTCAAAAAATAATTTTTTATTGTCGCAAATTTTAAATACGCCGAAGATTGCCTTTTCTATAGTAAATTTTTCAAAAAATATTTTTTTACTGTCGGAAATTTTAAATACGCCGAGTATTGCCTTTTCTATAGTAAATTTTCAAAAAATAATTTTTTATTGTCGCAAATTTTAAATACGCCGAGGATTGCATTTTCTATAGTAAATTTTTCAAAAAATAATTTTTTACTGTCGCAAATTTTAAATACGCCCAGGATTGTCTTTTCTATAGTAAATTTTCAAAAAATAATTTTTTATTGTCGCAAATTTTAAATACGCCGAAGATTGCCTTTTCTATAGTAAATTTTTCAAAATATAATTTTTTACTGTCGGAAATTTTAAATACGCCGAGAATTGCCTTTTCTATAGTAAATTTTTCAAAAAATAATTTTTTATTGTCGCAAATGTTAAATACGCCGAGGATTGCATTTTCTATAGTAAATTTTTCAAAAAATAATTTTTTACTGTCGCAAATTTTAAATACGCCGAGGATTGCCTTTTCTATAGTAAATTTTTCAAAAAATAATTTTTTACTGTCGCAAATTTTAAATACGCCCAGGATTGTCTTTTCTATAGTAAATTTTCAAAAAATAATTTTTTATTGTCGCAAATTTTAAATACGCCGAGGATTGCATTTTCTATAGTAAATTTTTCAAAAAATAATTTTTTACTGTCGCAAATTTTAAATACGCCGAGGATTGCCTTTTCTATAGTAAATTTTTCAAAAAATAATTTTTTACTGTCGCAAATTTTAAATACGCCCAGGATTGTCTTTTCTATAGTAAATTTTCAAAAAATAATTTTTTATTGTCGCAAATTTTAAATACGCCGAGGATTGCCTTTTCTATAGTAAATTTTTCAAAAAATAATTTTTTACTGTCGGAAATTTTAAATACGCCGAGTATTGCCTTTTCTATAGTAAATTTTTCAAAAAATAATTTTTTATTGTCGCAAATTTTAAATACGCCGAGGATTGCATTTTCTATAGTAAATTTTTCAAAAAATAATTTTTTACTGTCGCAAATTTTAAATACGCCGAGGATTGCCTTTTCTATAGTAAATATTTTTCAAAAAATAATTTTTTACTGTCGCAAATTTGAAATACGCCCAGGATTGCCTTTTCTATAGTAAATTTTCAAAAAATAATTTTTTATTGTCGCAAATTTTAAATACGCCGAGGATTGCCTTTTCTATAGTAAATTTTTCAAAAAATAAATTTTTACTGTCGCAAATTTTAAATACGCCCAGGACTGTCTTTTCTATAGTAAATTTTCAAAAAAATAATTTTTTATTGTCGCAAATTTTAAATACGCCGAGGATTGCATTTTCTATAGTAAATTTTTCAAAAAATAATTTTTTACTGTCGCAAATTTTAAATACGCCGAGGATTGCCTTTTCTATAGTAAATTTTTCAAAAAATAATTTTTTACTGTCGCAAATTTTAAATACGCCCAGGATTGTCTTTTCTATAGTAAATTTTCAAAAAATAATTTTTTATTGTCGCAAATTTTAAATACGCCGAGGATTGCATTTTCTATAGTAAATTTTTCAAAAAATAATTTTTTACTGTCGCAAATTTTAAACACGCCGAGGATTGCCTTTTCTATAGTAAATTTCTCAAAAAATAATTTTTTACTGTCGCAAATTTTAAATACGCCCAGGATTGTCTTTTCTATAGTAAATTTTCAAAAAATAATTTTTTATTGTCGCAAATTTTAAATACGCCGAGGATTGCCTTTTCTATAGTAAATTTTTCAAAAAATAATTTTTTACTGTCGGAAATTTTAAATACGCCGAGTATTGCCTTTTCTATAGTAAATTTTTCAAAAAATAATTTTTTATTGTCGCAAATTTTAAATACGCCGAGGATTGCATTTTCTATAGTAAATTTTTCAAAAAATAATTTTTTACTGTCGCAAATTTTAAATCCGCCGAGGATTGCCTTTTCTATAGTAAATTTTTCAAAAAATAATTTTTTACTGTCGCAAATTTGAAATACGCCCAGGATTGCCTTTTCTATAGTAAATTTTCAAAAAATAATTTTTTATTGTCGCAAATTTTAAATACGCCGAGGATTGCCTTTTCTATAGTAAATTTTTCAAAAAATAATTTTTTACTGTCGCAAATTTTAAATACGCCCAGGATTGTCTTTTCTATAGTAAATTTTCAAAAAATAATTTTTTATTGTCGCAAATTTTAAATACGCCGAGGATTGCATTTTCTATAGCAAATTTTTCAAAAAATAATTTTTTATTGTCGCAAATTTTAAATACGCCGAGGATTGCCTTTTCTATAGTAAATTTTTCAAAAAATATTTTTTTACTGTCGGAAATTTTAAATACGCCGAGTATTGCCTTTTCTATAGTAAATTTTCAAAAAATAATTTTTTATTGTCGCAAATTTTAAATACGCCGAGGATTGCATTTTCTATAGTAAATTTTTCAAAAAACAATTTTTTACTGTCGCAAATTTTAAATACGCCCAGGATTGCCTTTTCTATAGTAAATTTTCAAAAAATAATTTTTTATTGTCGCAAATTTTAAATACGCCGAGGATTGCCTTTTCTATAGTAAATTTTTCAAAAAATAATTTTTTACTGTCGCAAATTTTAAATACGCCCAGGATTGTCTTTTCTATAGTAAATTTTCAAAAAATAATTTTTTATTGTCGCAAATTTTAAATACGCCGAGGATTGCATTTTCTATAGCAAATTTTTCAAAAAATAATTTTTTTATTGTCGCAAATTTTAAATACGCCGAGGATTGCCTTTTCTATAGTAAATTTTTCAAAAAAATAATTTTTTACTGTCGCAAATTTTAAATACGCCCAGGATTGTCTTTTCTATAGTAAATTTTCAAAAAATAATTTTTTATTGTCGCAAATTTTAAATACGCCGAGGATTGCATTTTCTATAGTAAATTTTTCAAAAAATAATTTTTTACTGTCGCCAAATTTTAAATACGCCGAGGATTGCCTTTTCTATAGTAAATTTTTCAAAAAATAATTTTTTTACTGTCGCAAATTTGAAATACGCCCAGGATTGCCTTTTCTATAGTAAATTTTCAAAAAATAATTTTTTATTGTCGCAAATTTTAAATACGCCGAGGATTGCCTTTTCTATAGTAAATTTTTCAAAAAATAATTTTTTACTGTCGCAAATTTTAAATACGCCCAGGATTGTCTTTTCTATAGTAAATTTTCAAAAAATAATTTTTTATTGTCGCAAATTTTAAATACGCCGAGGATTGCATTTTCTATAG
>CAWUPM010000883.1:0-49567 GCA_963924295.1 Dioctria rufipes
ACTCAACACAAGACGCTCAGCACTTTTCAAAAATTCAGGTGGAACGAATGGTTTGTTTGGTTTCTTTGTCCCATAAGTACCGTTGCCACTTCCAACGTTGAAAAAAAATTGTCAGCATATATCAACGGTACGGCCGACACCAATCTATTTTCCAACCAAATCAAGCACGATTTTTTGACGTTCTTGACCTGGCACCTTTCCACCATAAATTATTCGCTGGAGCGGATAAAAGAGCTTCGAGTCACATAACCACCATACTTGTATTCCATATTTGGCCGATTTAGTTGAAATATGTTGCGTGAAAAGTGTGTGGCCTCGATATGGAAATAAAAGTTCGTCCACCAACATCAAACTATGTGGAGTGTATGCTGCTTCCAAATTTGCCTGTAACATAAGTCAAATATGATCGATGGCGGCAGTTTTGCTGGTGAGTAATCTCTGCGGCAGTGAATTCGCGTTATCAAAGCGAGTAAATTTTTTAAGAAATACAAAACAATCATGCGATAAAGCAGCTTTAAATATTTGAGCATGAATTTAGTCCCATAGTTCCTTTCTAGGCTCGCTGTTAGAAATTCTCAGTCAAGCGTACAAAATAGTCGCCACAACGTCCGATGGCCCTGGTTTGATTTGTTTATAGTCTATAACGTTATTAGCACGAATTGGTCGTCAACGATTCCCACAATTGATTCGCCTTCGACATCGGACATAATATTGCTATACTCTGGCCGATATTTAATGTCAGTGACATCATCGCCATCATCCAAATGGTCACCATTGTTTCTCATTTCAGCCTCCATTTAAGCCCGATATTTTGCATCGACCTTACATTTTTCCTCGCCAGACAATGACTGGTAATGTGTCGTATTATTTAGAACTAAGTTCACAACATCCCAGTCACCGTCTTCCATTGTTCTATAGAAAAAATCTTGAAACGCAAAATTATACAACGAAAAAATAATAAACCAATAAAATAACCTTATACACCGGGAAAAAACGAAAAACAAATTGTATGCTCGAATAAATCAAACAAATAAAAAAAACTTAGAAAGGATCAAATATAGTTACTTATTAAACAAATGGCAGTTTCAAAGGTCCGTAGAGACGTTGTACCAGCGTTTATATAGCAAATGCCTTAAAACAAAACAAACAAACAAATGCGAACGAGTCCTCGAATAGTCCTGAAACTTGCTTTAATCGATTCAGAATATCATTTTTATGGCATACATGTAGTGGAACGCTTTTGGTGCACGGTATCACAAAATTATGAATAAATAAAAGCTGTAAAAGGCCCCTACGGACCTTCTCACCGATCGGAGGGTTAACATTAAATGAGCTCTAGTTTAGAGATTAACAATGACGTAGCAAATAACAATCACAAAGATTCTCTCTTAGAGCTTAAGATTTAACAAGACCGAACTAGTTTGTTTTGCGATAAAAGACGAAAGTACATTCAATGGAACTTATAGAATTAAATTCGTAAGTAAGTTGAAAATATATTTTGAAAGAAATTACGTCTTTAGGAAAAATTAAAATTAATTATTGATATTATCGGGTTAAAAATTACCGACAGACTGAACTCATTTTTATTTTATTTTTTACAAATTGTCGAATCAACGCCTGTTTACTCGTGCCCTTTCCAGTACTTAAAGTGATTTCGCTCCATTTGTAAACCATTACAAATATCCCGTCGAGATAGCCAACCAAAGATTGGTGCCTGCGGTTTGTGGGTAATGACAGCTACAACTAAAGTATGACATGCATTTGGTTGAATACATGTTTTGCTTAGAATTTCTTATTATTATTGTATCACAGTTATTGTGAATATCAATTTATCGGAAGTGTTATTATGGGTCAACTGATTTAAATTGTATTTTAATGATTGTGCATTCTTTGCATTTTGCCGTAATTATTTTTATTGATTTGGAACTTGTACATCGGCTTGGCCTAGTTACATCACAGTATTTAATCTGACAACTCAGCACTCCTCATTAATTTGCATTCAAGGATTTCTGAATTACATGTATTTAAAAAATAGCTCCATCCAAACATTAAGGAGTTCCACTTCCTCCTTTATACAGCTTCCTCAAAACCCATTAAGAATTAAGATAAAAAATCGAGAAAGCATTTTTTGAGATAATCGACGCTAACGGAAATATCTATAATAAATTATATGTAGTCAGGAGAATGCCCAAGTTTGTCATCCTACGTTTGCAAAAATTATAGGAAACTTATTCATACATTTGAGGTGACATTGACATAGAGCGAATTAAATACATATAAATTTGAAAAAAATTGTCGAAAATGTATGAAACTGCTATAAACAGAGCTTCCTTTATGCTCGCAAGAATTTTCAATATGCTCAACAAGACCGAACGTTTATTATTGATTTCTTAATTACGTCGCAGTAACCAGAGTGATTAAAATAAGAAAACAATTTTTGTGGTATAATTCGAAGGACTATAAAATGACAAGGAACTAAGTGTACAACTGTTTTGACCTGTTTGGGAATAATACCTTGGTACGGACTTTAAGTCGAAAACAAAAAACAGTCGAAGCAAAACTGCGCTTTTAAGATATTCTGAAAATTACCTCCTTGGTCTCTTATAAACAACCCAAGGCTATTCAATATGCAAATGTAGTGCAAGTAGTTAAAGTGGTCTGCTGAAGTGTGTACTTACAGAAACGTTTCTACTACTAAATCAAACGACAGCATAATTAGCAAAAATATTTAAACAAAAAATCAAAATCGTAGAATTCTTTAGAGGCAGCTATAAAAGTGGTTGCTCAAAAAAAAAAAGCTCAGTGCCTTTGTTCCATCATAGAATATCGAAAAATCAATTAATCAAGCAATTCAGTAGTGGTCCGGAAATGGCTAGAAACAAAAAGGGTCTGTAAGAGTTCGATCTGGACCACTAGGTCATTAAGTATCATTAATGGTGGAGAAGCAGGCAATTATTTTATTCTTCCATCTTGATATATTGTTGTTGAATGAAACCTGTTGGTAACGGCCATTGGCTACATTGAAGCTGATATATTAATTCATTTATATTCTACTCTGTAGCAAACATTCATCTGTACCTGCCCTTAATTGCACAGGAACTGGATTGAATATTGTGTTTATTATATCACATAAGTACCTATGTGTGTATATGTATGAAAGAAGTAAGACACCATCGTATTGTGCTTTTTAAATTACATGAACTATTTTGCCAGTACGTATGTAGTTTCCACGTGACAAGGATATCATTCCAACATTAGGTGTTCCTTCTATCTCCACAGAAAATACCAGCAATCGTAATGGCGTGTTCTTTAAGAGTGGTAAGTAATCTTAGAATAAATACTCCCGACATATTAAATCTCTTGGAAATAACTAGAGCGTGAACAGCGTCCTTCTTTGTTCACGACTCCATGTAATCTTGGAAACAAACTTTCAACTTGAATTTATAGCTGCACTTACCCCCAACAAGCATGTTAAGTTACTCTCTTAGTTGCTATCATGACAATCTTCCATGAGTGAAAGTGAAAATATTTATGGCCTTGAACTGTAGAGAATCTCGGTGTCAACATGTGCTTACCATAATTCTTGGATAATGCTACTCCTTTAGCATCTTTATAGCCAACTGAGAGAGATAGTTCCTTGTAAGACAGTTGTACTTGGTGTGTGCGGTATTTATGGAACAAGTATTATACAACACAATGATGCTGCCTGGAATTTTAAGTTCACGAACTATGGCATAAATTAGCTGGCGCCTTTAAAGGAACATTATCGAAATACGAAGAAGCAATGAATAGAAGGAAGCGAACCTTCCTCCATAGTATATATATATATACCACCGGAATTGTGCGGTTTAGTTCTTATCAAAAGAGACGTCATACTTCTGGTGCTAAATTCTCTTGGGTTCATCGTCATTTCGAAAAATATGTTTTCCTTTTATATCGTCCGGGAATTCTTAACAAAAACATTAATTGCCATTAATAAATCATTTCGCTTTCATATTCTTTTGATGTTAATTGCTAACGTATTCCTTCTTTCCCAGGAAAATTAAGAATACGCCCGAATTCCTTGTAAAAATGATATTTTCCTGCCCATGAGCGAAATAAAAGAAAACGGCGACTAAATGTCGACTCCATTCCTTCATGAGAGAGAAATGCTTTACGAAGATGAAATGAAGGAAATTTTATTGTCGACAATTTTTATGATATTTTTATGGCTTTCCGATAGCGACGAGGAAAAAAAAAATTATTTTGATAAAAAGCTTCACAGTTACAGCATCTAGCAATCAAGCGTTTTGTGATCATTATAGGACGACTCTGCCAATTCTTGACTAGAATCTACAGTAAATCATTTTTACTGAGAAATTAAAGGAATTTATTATTTTACATTATTATTTTGGTTTTTTAGTTAAAAGTTAAATTTCAGTTCAATTTCTCTTAGAAAGGAGCAAGCTAGTAAAGACTTGAATAGAATGAATGGAGATATCGAGCCATATCTATAATACTCTAGATAAAATTGTTTTAAGCCTTGAGGCCAAGGCCTAATTTCTTTAGCTATTAATTAGAATTACTATTAGAAAAATTCAACCCCTAATAATTCAACTAGGAAGTGTTTTGTAAAATCATACCATTTAGTACAATCCAGGATTCACGGATAAAAAGAATAACTGCTCCAAAGATTTTGACTAAGAGGTACCCCTAATAAAAGGAGTTTGAAATCATTTTAACACCATTCGTGTGAATTTTAAATTCTCATCAGAAATGATTTCAAATTGCGTTTTTGCGTTTCCAGTAAAAATCCATTTTTTTTTCATTCGTGTCATTCGTCATTTATCTGTGTAATAGGAAACATGGATGAAAGTGTATGGTTCAAAGTAAATTTTAATAATATAGTGAAGTATTAGTTTATTGTTCCTGAACAGAAAAATAATATTGAAGTTCTTCAATTAATGGCTTCAGGTGAGTATTTGAAAATCAATTTGTATTTACTTTCGTTGCTCTACAGCCATATATATAAGCTAATTTTCCGGTTTGTACCCGGGGTCTAATGGAATCGTGGACCCGGGTACTCGATTCCAAGATTTTCGATTCCAAGTTTACTCGAGTACCCGGGTACCCGATTCCAGATTAACCGGGTATACGGATATAAACAATTTTCGATTCCGAATATCCGGATACAATCCGCTCTTAATTTTTTAATACTCTGCTGCATTAGTGAACTCGTGAATTCAGTCGTAATAAAAGAATTTAATTTTGCTACCCGAATCGCGCTTTGCTTGATTTTCCATAATATTTAACCAAATTAATTTCTCAATACCCGATTCCAAGGAATCGATTCCTTCACTACGCGATTCCAAAGAATCGATTCCTAACAATCCGGGGTTTAAGGAACATTAGCGTAAGCTAGGGTGCATACGCAAAAACTACTTCTAGTGATTCTAGCTATTATATTTAATATTAATACAGGCAGAGATGTAGTAAATTCTAATACTGATACAAACCCTGATATACATATATAGTTCGAAATCAAGTCCATGTAAGCAATCAATTTCATTAATCTCTGGCCATATAATATAAAAAGCCATTAATTGTTCTATCTCCATTTTTTACATTCCCACAGGAGAATTCTTCACGAAAGCAAAATATATTTTAGTTCCCAGATTTATTCCTACATAATCAAATATTCTCCCGTACAAGCGCTCGAGCTCAAAAATATAAAAACAATTGGTTTCATTAATATATTTTTGCTGGTCAGTACCTCAGCAAATATCGAATAAGTTGTGGAAAAGAATATTTGCCTGAGCACCAAGAACACTTAGTCTGGAGATAATCTTTGCGAGAGTTAAAAACGATCTTTTTTTATTTTTTTTTTTTTTGATAAATTAAAAGTAAGTTAATAAACGTTCTTGTTTATTGTATCTATCTATTGTGCAAATTACTTAGAGAATCTAAAGTAGTTCAATAAAATCAAAAACTAAACAAATTTAGGTGGTTTTAATTTTTTTAAATAGTAACTAGAATTGAAAGTGACATTTCTAGCCTTGGATAATTCTTTTCCCCAACAGTAGTTGCAAAATTTTTATGTATACTACTTTACAATAACAAAATTATCAAACAATTTTCAGTTGAAACAACACCATTCCCACGCCAAATTCATTTCGTAGGGATTTTCGTGGAAATCGTCATATTTCCGCTCATTGTTTTGATGGATATTGTTGCATGTGTGGCAGGAAGGAGATCTGGAAAGAATTCGAGGATATGAAGAGAATGCCGGAAGTACTAATACATATATGTTATTCTTGAACCTTCGCAGATTGTGAGCCAGAGGAGACGAAAATATGGTAGACTGTTCCACATACGCACAGTTCGGGATAAAAAAGCACCACGAAATTTTACTGTAAATATTTTGAAAGGTGAAAGAATATTCGTGGCTTGCAGCGTGAGTATTGCGTGCAGGAATCAATCTACAGGAAATCAGGTTAGTTAAACAGTTTTACTCATTTTACACTTTTTTTCATATTCTATAGATATCCTTTAATTCGCTTGTGCCTTCTTATTGCTTATAACAATATATAAACTTTTCCAGTATTAAGTAGAGAAAATTAATAATAGGGAACTATTCCATAAGAAAAATACGTGGCTGGACTTATCAAAGAAAAAATTACTGGCGTAAAAATCCAACCATAAGTCTTTCTTAAGATAAGAACGATATTCCCCGTAAACAAGATTTCGGTTTTATTATTCTAAGAATAAAAGAAAGTAGAATTAGTCTAAGATCAATTCGTAAGACAACCTAGGTAAATGCTCCTATAAAATTTCGTATGGTCACCTAATTAAGCAATTTTGATATTTGCATTGGTTTTTCGCATATATTTCTAAAACGATTCGTCGCACAGAAAAAATTATTAAAACCAATTTTATATGATTTTGTATTCTGAAGAAGTTTTTAGTACAATAGAAATGTTTAGGACAGATCGTTATCAAAGTATCCATAAAAATATCTAAATTTGTATATGGCAACACCAAGATCGGGTTGCTCGATTTAGTGCATTTTTGGAAATTTGATTGGTTATTACTATGAAAACACCATGTATCAAATTTCAGCTCCCTATGTCAACGCCTTCTAAGGCAGTGTCTAAATATATAGAGCAAAACAAAATTTTTGTATGGAAACGCCACGAAGTAGTTGCACCATTTGTCTCATTTTCGAACTAAATTTTCCTTTTTTTTAAGCCCACGCATAAAATTTCAGCTCTCTAAGTACAGTCGTTCTTGAGTTATCGTGGGCACGGTTGGTCGGACGGACATGCAAAAATCAAAATCAATAATAAATGGTATCAAAATCATATGCATTCCATTACACATTTTTAATGTTCTCTTAATAGTCTAGTTTAATTTTTGTTTTATGATCTCTGTGACAAGGATGACGCTCAAAATTAAATAAAATGTATTTTAGTATTTTATCAATAATCGTACTTAATGAGACATTTTGATTGAGAACAATTAAAAATTGAGGTTGACTCATTTTAAATTTTGATCTTTGACATACATTGGAGACAAAAAGATTAATTACTTGATTTTCAGCATACGAATCATATTCGTTAAGAAAACTTATTGACATTATTTTATTTTTCCCTGACGGGTATCGAACCCACACTTGTTGGAATCGGTCACAGATGGAGAATAGACGAATTTTTAGAGCTTTCATTTTTAACAATTCTAAATTAAATCATAAATACAAGAGGTAAAAACAACCGCCTCGTCCGGGGTTTGAAACCGTTAGCACAGAGGTAACAGCAGTCGCCAGGTTTCAAACTCCGGACGAGGCGGTTGTTTTTTCCTCTTGTATTTATGATTTGATTTAGAATCTTTAAAAATGAATGATATTAGTTGATTCAGCTAAATTTGTTTTGTCATAACATCTGTGAATTCAACTGTTTGTTTAGTTAGCTTTCAAAATATTTCGGAATTGCGATCCGAGAATCTTTTGCTTTTTCAACTCATTTTTGTTGTTGAATGAAATAATTTTTACTAAATAAATTTCGAAAAAATAGACTAGCTAAAATATTTGTTGGTCTCTAGAGGCAACTGTAGAGCAATCGACTAATTAATATTACTCCTTCAACCAAATAAATTCCCTGAATTAACTAAGTACTAGGTTGATTTTGTATATCGCCTTCCTTCAAACAAATAAAACATTGATTTTAAAATATTAGTAATCGACTAATAGAATTTGTTAAAATATCCAATGAAATTGGAAAATTTAACTAATTTTTCAATTAATCGGAATAATAAAATTCTTGACTTAAACGTTAATTGAAGTGACTAATGGCATTCAAATATTTAGCAAATTTAATTATTGATATAGTCTAGCAATGAGCTTCAAGTCAACAGCGTTCAGGATATTTTTGGTTGATTGAAATTGGTTTAAGTTATTTTGAAGTACCTACATATATACAAAAAAGAATAATAATTTTGTTATCGTTTGGTAAATTGATGGAATTTTCGGTAAATTGCATTAAAGTAGTTGAAAGTATACGAAAAGTGTAAGCTGTTTTATTACAAAAAGGAGTAAAAGTGGAGGAATATAACCAAAAAATGGAACAGGTCACGCAGCGGAATCCCTGTATCCCACTTTCCTAACCATTGGTTTATAGATAAGTAGCCGTAGTTGGAGATTTTATGCGTATCTTTTTTTTTTTTTTTGTTATTGCTTTATAAAATTTTCTATCCATTTCTCAATTCTTTTTGTTGGATTTAAATTTATTTATAAGATTTTATAGTTACCACAGGTACCTACTTCCCAGTTCTATTTATTGAATTTCATCTTATTTATGAGATTCTGTATTAATTGCTAAAATTTCTCATTGGACTTTATAGTTATTGCAAGCTTACGTCTAGTGTGTTAATTTAACCGTCGAATTTTGGTATGAACGCTCTTTCCTAAAAGAATAAGCAGGAAGCCATGTCTCAGCAACACTTATCTCACGGCGATGATAAAGTCATCCATAAGCAATACTACCTGAAGAACAACAAGGAAAACGATGGGTAGTGCCTAAAATTTTCCGCAGAGAAATAGTAATGTGCCACCACGACAACGGTGGTCATTTTTCACTGGAAAATAAATTAAACTATACACAAAAAATACTGGATGCCACAGTGAGAAAATACATAAAGAAGTATATTTCTTGTTGTTTGTTGCTTATACAGGGTGGGCCAAAAGTCACCATGGGGTTTAAAAATAACTAACTTTTTCGTTTGTACATTGCTCCACACCCTGTTGACCGCTTCTCTTCATTCCTTTTTTACATGATAGCCAACTGTCTGTTCTTCATAGGTAAGCATGTTTCCGCACCCCACCTTACCCCTCCTTTTTTTCATCCTACCATATGTTACCCATGGTGACTTTTGGCCCACCCTGTATAATAAATTTCCTGCAAGTCCGTAATCAAGAGAATTAGATCCCATCGAAAATACATTAATCCCATTTGACACTCTACACGTTGATCAGAACGCAATACCCATTTGATTACGCTTATTGATGGTTTTATAAAGTATGCATTCCTAAAAGCAGTAACAAACACAAAAGAGGAAGCCGTGACTTATACCCTAGGCAAACGGACAAAACCAATGATCATTCATTCGTAATTGATTTTTTCAAAAATCAAATGACCCAAGATTTTTGTGAATTAAAACGAAAGTCCTGTCAGTTTTTATATGTAATTGACAGCACGCTTTTAGTAATTAAAATTTAAAAGTAAAGCGATTTTTGGCAAACTCAATTACAAACGAAGGATCATTGATTTTGCCCATCTGCCTAGGGTATAAGGCATTTGATGTAATGATCAACGTATTTGGAGTTCCTCGCCGAATAGTTTGCGACAGAGGTAGTTGTTTTACCTCTGGTATGTTTACAGACTATTATAACAAGTTGGGAATAAAGAGAGTACTTAACGCTACGACAACGCTAATAGCAAATGGATAAACGGAAAGGTACAATCGTACCATTCTAGCATCAATTGCGTCATCCTACGAGGATGAGAGAAAATTGGACGAAACCATACCATCAATACAATTTGGTCTAAATAGTACTACTAATACGTCAACTGGAAAAAGCCCAATGAACTGTGATTTGGTTATACGCCTCGCAGTTGTTTTGACAACAACAGGAATTCTAAGAAGAAAATTATACATCAAGGAAGTGGCACGTAATTCTGTACCTTACCGAGAAGAATCAATTAGCATTAATTACAGTTAAGGTTTTGCATTGCAGCTGCTTACAGCTCGGCCGCGTTTCTTTTCGTTATGTCCTCGTAATAGATTCCCCCTCGGTAGGTGCTGTGAGAATAAAGAGGAAATTATTGATTTGTTCGAGTTTTGAGTTTTATAAATTGTTTCTTAATGTTCATATCACATAAGTTCAAGCAGGAGCATCACAAATGAATGTCCTGATTGATTTTTTTTCTTCTTTTATGTGTAGTAATAAAAATGATGTTCGTTCATCGTTGAGAATGGATTCAGATGATGTATGAAGTTAATTATGTAATGCCAGGTGAGGATGCAGCCACAAGGCAGATCTCCTTATTACTAAGTGGAGGCAGTCCTTAGGCAGATTTCCGATTAGAGGTTGGAGGCAGCCACAAGGCAGATTTTAGGACCACGGTAGACTCGGCTGTTGATGATTTCACTGCCCAGGCAGTGGGATCCTCCACCACAATCTTCAACTCCACAAACACGTCCTTAAATCCGGATGATTTAAGCATCTTCTCAAATCCTGCACACGTTTTCGCCCTAATCAGGACTATCAGAGGCAAAAAGTCCGCTGGCCCAGATAACATTTCCAACAAAGTTATCAAAAACCTCCCATCTGTCGCCATAGAATTTCTGACAATTATCTTCAATAATTGCCTCAATAATTCTTACTTTCCCGATGTTTGGAAAACCGCTCGCATAGTTCCAATTCCCAAAAAAGGAAACTCGAAATACCTTAACGAGTTCCGGCCAATCTCTCTTCTGTCCAACCTGGGCAAACTTTTCGAAAAAATAGTCCGCCAACACATTGAAAATACCTGCCTCGATCTAAATATCAGGCAGGACACCCAATTCGGCTTCAAGCCCCAGCACTCCACTTTTCACGCTTTGCTCAAATTCCTCTCTGATTCTACAAACGCCCTCAACAAAAGGGAGCAGACAGTAGGCTGCTTCCTTGATGTAGAGAAAGCGTTTGACTCAGTTTGGACAAACGGGCTAATTTTCAAAATTATAAACCTGGAGTTCCCGCCTTATCTCACCCGGGTTATACATAGCTTTCTCTCATCTCGAAATTTCTACATAGAAATCGAGGATACCAAATCTCAGGCAACATCAGTCAGTGCTGGTGTCCCCCAAGGTTCGGTCCTCGGACCAATTCTCTTCAATCTTTTCACTTATGATCAGCCTTCCAATGACTCAAATTCTACCACACTACTCTATGCTGATGACTCGCATACCTACGCCCACTCCATGTCATCCAATTTCGCTGCTATCAAAGTTGAGCGGCATGTTCTCAAACTTGATGAGTTTTACAGAAAGTGGGGCATCAAAATTAATCTGAACAAATCTGAAATGATTTGCATCCGAAATCTCTCCACAAGGGGAAGACCCAACATAGCCACACGAGCCAACAACATTGAAATCGAAATCAATAATGAAAAGCTTCAGCCTTCAAAGAACACCAAATACCTTGGTGTCTCCTTCAATAATCAGTTGAAATTCAACAATCACGCCAAGCTGAACATAAAGAAAGCCAACTACGCTTACTCCCTACTCAACGTATTATCAGAAGGAGAAACGGTCTCCCGAAAGATACGAACCTGCTTATATACAAACAGCTTATCCGCCCAATTATCTGCTATTGCTTCCCCATCTGGCACACCATTTCGCCATCTTATATGAAGCAAATCAGCGCCCTCGAAAGAAAGATCCTAAGGGCCTGTACAGGTGTGTACAGGAAACCTGACGGACACTACTTTCCCAACACCGTACGAAAGTGCAAACATCACTCCAATCGAGGAATATCTCCTTTCCCTCGCGGTCAAACAACTTGAGAAGATCTCTCAACATCCTAACCCCCTCATTAGACAGCTTTCAACGCAACTTCAAGTTGAAAACCTCAACTACCTATCACCTCTTCACCTTATTAACTCGGAAACGAGAAACATTTATTACCTGGGCGAAAGATTTACTTTCTTCACCAATAAAGGAAGCCACAACCGTGGATAGGACACCATCCTGGCATCTCGATGATCGTGGGACTTATCAACGCTGGACCATCCTGGACTTTCGGGATATTTCTCACCATGTTGGAAGAAACGCCAGTCTTCAACACAAAGCAAGTTAGAGACATCTCTAACATTCCACAACCTCCCACTCCCATTCAACTTCCCTATTCCTCTAAATCCACACATCCCAAAATTAAATAACAGACAAGAACACAGCTTGCTGTCGCGCAACAAGCTGTTATTAATTTTCGACATCGCGTAACTTAGAGTTAATAATTATTCGAACATTTAAAGTGTAAAGTGTATCAAAGACAAAAGTGAAACCTAGGCTAAAATTAAAGCCTGTACGTGTATATTATCAAATATCCCGGGATATCGGTTCGGTTTAAGACGAGCAAAATTCGTTTCGTTTCGTAAATCGCGTGTGAAGAACTCTGATTGATTGATTGATTGATTGCAGAATCACCTCATTCTTGATTCAGATTCCACCATAATTTATCCTATCCTTTGAGAAAAATATAATTTTTGCTCCCATCTAAGTAGTAATTTACTCCTATTCACTGACATGTATATAAATGAACTGACTGATGTCCTGTTTCATGTGGCACCAGTTTTAATTTCAAAAAGTATGCTCTGACTGGCGCTCTATTTAAATTATTTGGGAATTTACTTATATATGCATGTCAGTGGGATTTACGGAATTTATCTAAACAGTATTTGGGACTATTTGTCTTATTAAATTTTATTTATAAGGCGAAGGAAGTGTTTTTGACAAGGCTGTTTTGGTTGGAAATACCGCTGAATCATTAGAGTTCAGTGGGAAAGTATGCTCTCACGGAAAGAGACAGGCACATGAAAGTGGTGCCATTTGCTTTCATGCATTTTTGGTTCAACGAGAAGTCAATTTATATACATGTCAGTGTTCGTACTACAGAAATTTACTTCTGCTTCACCTTATCCTTCACCTTACCTTACCTTACTCCTGCTACAGAAATTTACTTCTGCTTCATTTCTATCCTACACCTTGGTAGGAATTTACTCTCAGTGCAGAAATTTACTTCTGCTTTAATTCCATCCTTCCATCTAAGCAGGAATTTACTCTTACTGCAGAAATTTACTTTTGCTTTCTTTTCAATCTACACTTGAGCAGGAATTTACTCCTGCCACAGAAATTTAATTCTGCTGTCACACTGCAGTAAGACCCACATAACAGCATATTTAAACCAAACCCGATTTTTACTTAGCATTAATTGTAAATTTTATTTTCTGCCTTTTCAGAATTAACAGTGGTGGACAGGGACGTCACTTTCTCCTGTCTTTGTTATCAAAGTTGAATTTTACTTGAATTTTAATTTGTTCTGTTTTTTGTTTCTTCTATTGTATTTTGGTTAAATAGTAAATTGAATTGTTAGTAGGTTTGTAGCATATAAATTGAATAAAATTTTATATTTTAATTTTTAAGATTGAGTTATCCTTTACAACCGGTGCCCACCTTCGCTTGAGAAGGTAACTCACAGGTATATTTTTATATCATATCACCCTATAACTTTTTAACGTTGCAGCCTATGATGATGATTTAAAATTCTATACAGTGATAATCATTGAACTTCGCCAATGGTGTACAAATTTTACCCCACCTTTTCTCTGTTTTGAAGTTATGGTTCTACAAATTTCAAATTTCGGATTTTTAACTCAGTTTTATTAACTACAATATTTATCAAAAAACACGTCATCATCAACAATTTTTCATATAGGATTTTAGAAGCCTAAAAGTTTCCTTTTAAAATAACTTATCACACTCTGTACCTAAAACGTAGCCCTTTCTGCGTTTTTTGCCCTTTTTCTTAAGCATACCCAGTGAAAAAATTCGATAAATGCCAGAAAGTAGGCAATTACCTTTTGGGAATGAGCTTTTTGAGCCAGTCGGTGGATATGCATTAAAAAAGGGCAAAAAACGAAGAGAGGGTTAAATTTTTCGTACAGAGTGTGATAAATTACTTTAAAGGCAGGCTTTTGGGCTTTGTAAAAACAATGAAAAATGGCTATTGATAACGTGTTTTTTGATAAATATAGTAGTAAAAAAACCGAGTAAAAATGCCACATGTCTTTTCGTTAAATACGTGTTAATACGCTACAGTAAAACTTATTTTAACATTTTGCATATTTGTACTGTTTTCTAAAATGGACCATTGAAGAACTTTTGAATAACGGCAGCCCATCAATACTGGTATCAAAACCAGCTTCTTTGTTGTCACTGTCCCATCAGATATTTTTCGAAGTTTATTCTCGATTTCAAAGTGAAAGTATAACGTCTGAGGTATCGTTCGTGTTAATTTTTTGTCCGTATTCCATTCTAGAAGAACTTTAATGTTTTTTTGAACTCGTAACTCTTCAGACTGCGATATCCTTAAAAGCACTTAACAAAACCTTCTTGTTCGATGATATTCTATAAACCAATCCGATAGTTTTTTTTTTAAGTTTTTCTCCGGGGGTTATTAACCTCACTATCAAAAATTTCAAATAAATATTCCGTTTCTAATTTAATTAATCGTCGCAGGTGACGTTTATTAAATCCGTGCTTTTCCATATAAAAAATAAAACAAAATAAAATACAAAATACTTTAAAATAAGCTCTCCCAAAAATAACATTAAAATTTTTCTTCACTTCTATGACTAACTGTTTCTACTTAAAAAAAATTCTAACGAGCTCTCACCAAGAGCGGAAACTGAAAACTTATAAATAAACTTAAGGACTTTTTCTCACGTGTTTCCGAAGAAAGAACAAGCTCAAACGTTGTTTTCCATTCATATCGTACAATCGAAATTCCTAACATATTACCCCTTCACTTACAGGTTATTACCTAAATAGCCACCTACCACTTTCTGTACATTCTTTCACACAGAGGTTCTACATTTTCATGCTGGGTATATTCTCCGATTATCTGATTAAATACAGAAGCCTCGAACCAACAACTCCATTGCCTTAAATATTGACACTGTCTGCAGATATCAGACTTTTATTCATACATTTAAATTTTTGAATTGCCGATATGGGATTAAACATCTAGGAAGGTCAACTGCATCCCGGTAGAGCCCAACATATTGTGGAAATCGCAAAATATATTTGGTTTCCGGTGACCGGAAATCGAACGTACTGTGATTCGTACCACTCTATTCCCTCCCTATCAATGCCTTCTCTGATTTTCCACTGACGCTATACTTTTTACTCGTGGAGAGGCCATAAGTCTAGTTACATAATAAAAGTATGTTGAAATCAAAGCAGTTAAATTAACAAAATTTCTTAAACGTAGCTGTATAAATTATTCTAGCAACCTTTATAACGAGGGATTCCTAATGTCTGACAAGAAATTAATAATAAAAAAAAAAACAGTAGGGACCAACTAGAGAACCGGAAATTAAAATTCAAGAATAAAATTAATGCACCGACACAAAAAATAAAAAATTCTTGCCCTCATCTATCCTCCATCGCAGAAGGGTTTGTTAATTTTTCCATGATGAAATGAAACCCCTTGAACGGCCTTACTCCATTACTCCGCGAAACGGATATTGAAAGATTTTATCTGGAAAAATAATGCTTTTTTCTCCCACAACTTCAGGAATAAGAGGATAAAATAAAAATATACATATGTACATACATATGTATATACGTATAATATTTTTTTATTTTTTATTTTTTATCCATGCCCATTATTTCCTATTTTAATGGTGAATTTCACAGGTCAAACATCTCATGTGGCCATTTGCTTGAAATTCATATTAATTTCACCAGAAAACCCAAAGTTCAGTAAACATGTTCGTGACATGAACACGAATGGACACTTATATGTATATACCTGAATAAGTCAGTCAGTGACATACAAAGGAAAACAATTTTTAATAAAATATTTCACCTGTTATTCTCGTTCGTCCATGGAGCATATCTACATACATGCATAAACAGGTGATCGCTGCTCTTTCGGGATAATTAAAAGGATATGCTGTTTTTCAGCATCATTTTTCTCTTTGCATATAGGTAGATGGTGGTGGTCAAAATTAAATATTTAAATAATAAACTTAAGTTTTTAAGTGCGATTAAGAGTTGCTCGTGTTTGTGATATAAATTTTTTATAACACCCTTAAAAAATCGTCTACTAAAAGCTTCAGCAGTTCATCTTTGTTGCAGCAGCTCAATAAAAAATTTATCATTCGGTGGAATTAAATAAAAACAGAATATACGGGAATTTTTAACTTTTTAAAAGAAATAAAAAATGTGATTTTCTCTTAAAATTTCCATTTTAGTATATTTTGAAAAATTATTCACATGATTTTTAAATTTATACACAGTAAAATTATATAAATTTACGCTGGATTTATATTACTCAAACATTTCTAGAAAATATAGTGAGAAAAAGACAGAACACATTGAAGGAAGATTTTTCTGACTGTAATATCAACAAGTAAAAAAGCTAGAATTGGTCTAAGACCAATTCTTATGATTCCCTAGATGAATGCCGGCATTAAATTTCGTATGGTCACCGATCTATTCAAGTTTGATTTTGAAGTTGTTTTTCGCATATATTTCTAGAACGGTTTGTCGCACAGAAAAAATGATCATAACCAATTTTATAGGATTTCGTATTCTGCAGAAGTTTTTAGTATAATAAAAATGTCTTGGAGTGATCGTTTTCAGAGTATACGTAAAAAACCTAAATTTTTATATGGTAACAACAAAAAGGAGTTGCCCGATTTAGTCCATTTTTGACATTTTATTTGCTAATGTAGTAGAAACATCATGTACCTAATTTCAGGTATCTACGTCGACGTGTTCTCAAGCAGTGTCCAAATATATAGTGAAAAACGAAAGTTTTGTATGGCAACACCACGAAGGAGTTGCCTGATCTGTCTCATTTTCGAACTTAATTCTTTTTTTTTTTTAAAGTCCGTGTTCAAAATTTCAGCTCTCTAAGTATACGCGTTCTCGAGTTATCGTACGCAGAGACACACAGACGGACAGAGGACGGACATGCAAAAATCAAAATGTGTCCATAACATACCATGGCTCAGACATTCTTCTACCACAAGTCCTTCGGGCCGATTCGTTGAACTTTTTTGTGAATCTTTTAATTTGCATCAGCTAGTGGATGCACCGACGAGAATCCCTAGATTTGTTTCTGTCATCTCACCCTGACAAATATTCCATCTCAGTCGGCTCCCCTCTGGGTAATTCAGACCACTGTCTAATCACGGCTCAATTTATCACCTCAACTCTGCGCCGCCCTACTTCTCCACCTACAAGTAGGCTTCTCTGGCACTATAAGAACGCTGATTGGGAAAGCCTCAATCAGTATCTTAGAGATATAGATTGGTCGGTCTGTTTTGCTTCGAGGGATGCTGATGAATGCACATTAGAACTTAGTAACATACTAAGTCTAGGCATGCGTGAATATATTCCGTATTCTTACAGCAGATCTCAACAACAGCAAAATCGCTCTTGGTTTAACGATAAGTGCAACCAAGCTATAAAAGCGAAAGATTCTGCTTTTCGCGCCTATCAAGTGCATCCTTGTCCAGAACTGAAAGGAATCTACAAGACTGCACGGAACACCTGCAAGTCCATTATCCAGAGAGAAAAATTTCTTTTTGACCAGAATGTTAGACAAAGAATCTTGGCAAGCAGCAAAGGTAGTAAAGGTTTCTGGTCCCTGGTCAAAACCATCAGGAACAACTTCAGCAGTTCCTCTATACCTTCACTACTTAATAATGGTGAAGTGGTTGTTGACTCCCTGGATAAAGCTAATATTTTGGCTGCTAGATTCGCATCAAATTCTTTTCTTCCACCCACTTCACAGGCACCTGTCGTGCATCCCCCGTGCGGATGTGTACAAGAGCCAATACACATCCGTTCGAGGGATGTGTTCAAGGTCCTTAAAGGAATCAACGTCTCTAAAGCCGAAGGCCCTGATGGTTTCTCGCCCCTATTAATTAAAAGCTGTGCCTCATCCTTAGCTAAACCTCTGCGCAAACTATTCTACCTGTCCTACTCGACAGGAAAATTTCCAACTGCTTGGAAACTAGCTCACGTTCAGCCTATTCCCAAGAGAGGAGAGGGTAGCGATCCCTCAAATTATCGACCAATTGCAATCACTTCGATTCTTTCAAAGGTTTTTGAATCTATCATTAACTCCAAATTAATGAAGTATCTGGAAACCAATCAGCTAATCAACGATCGCCAATACGGCTTCCGGCACGGACGCTCATCTGGAGACCTGCTGACTTTTCTTACGGAACGTTGGAATCGTAGTCTTCACAATTTTGGTGAGTCCAAAATCGTTGCTCTAGATATTTCAAAGGCCTTTGATAGAGTCTGGCATTCAGCCCTTTTAGCCAAACTCAAAGCACTTGGTCTTTCCCCTCCTCTTCTATTATGGATTGAAAGTTTTTTATCTAGTCGCCAAATACGAGTTGTATTAGATGGCGTTATATCTGATCCTCATCCTATTAATGCCGGTGTCCCCCAAGGCTCTGTTATTGTTGTATAAATGAATTATATAAATTAGAAAACATTATTAAACACGACGCCTCTGTCTAATAGACTTATACTTAGACTATTGTGAATTATAAGTTGATACGATTGTAAGCACGTAATCACAGGAGATGACTCTCTTGCGATCGAGACTCCGAGCTGTAACCACCTCGTAAGTAATAATAAAGTTATTATATAACTGATCGGGTGTTCTAGTATTAATTACCCAAAGTGATTTTATAAAAACACATAAACAAAACATGGCGCAGTCGGGGTAATTAGTAAAAGAAAAGGAAAAATTAATTAATTAATCAAGGTAAATGCCGAGAATAACGAGAAAAAACAAAGAACAGCTCGCATCCAAAGACTCAGGGCCGCCTCCACCCGTGATAATTTCCTCAGACGAAGAATTTTGTACTGAGATAGAAGGTGAAAATATCGATATAACAATCTCAGATTCTGGTGTGTATCTAACAGAATTTGTAGATTCGTCTTTTCATTGTGCGGCACAAAGATTAAAAAAGAGGAAAATGGAATTTAAAACTCCAGATCATTTGGTTATGGAAGGCAACTTGTCTGAAAACTTTAAAAAGTTTAAACAACGATTTGAAATTTATTTCAAAGCATCGGAGAGTGGCACAAAAAGTGAAGAGGTGCAAATCGCAATATTGCTTAATGTAATTGGAGACGACGCAATCGAGGTTTATAACACGCTAGAAGTAAGCAAGAAAAAAAATGTCACACTTGCAGAAATATTAAAAGAATTCGAAGCCTACTGCAATCCGAAAAAAGATGAGGTGTACCAGCGCTTCAAATTGTATAGTAGAGTCCAAAGAGAAGAGGAAAATTTCGATCATTTTTTGACTGACGTAAAACAGTTAGCTGCCAGCTGTGAATTTGTAAATACTGAAGAAGAAAAGGCCATCAGAGATCGAATTATTTTTGGAATCCGATCAAGACAATGCCAGGAGAAGCTGTTAACAGTGGGGAACATTACATTGACTGAAACTATTAAAATATGCCGTCTGTTTGAGTTGGACAAATCCAGGCTGAAAGACGTTCAAGGAGAAAAAAGGGCTGCGACAAATCAGGGAAGTTTTAGTTGTTCTAATTTAATTAAAAAACATAATAGATATGGGCATAGCTATTCGCAGCCGAAAAAAGAATATTGTAAACAAAATTTTCAGAGAAATACATCTACTAATAATCGTTTCTCTAATTTTAGGCAAGACAGTAAGAGTGAAAAATCAATAACAAAGCATTGTGAGCGATGTTTTACTGTTCATGATAATAATAACAAGTGTCCAGCATGGGGAAAAGTATGTAAGAAATGCAGAAGGCCTAACCACTTTGCTATAGCCTGCAAATTTAGAAAAGTCACCGAAATTAAAACAGATGCCAATGTGGAAGAATTAAATAATTTAAAGATTAACGATTCAGGTGAGAGTAGCTTTTTCGTTTATGATATATTAAGTTCAAACACTACTTGTTGGACAGAAAAAATTTTTGTGGAAAATGTGTTAATACCATTCAAGCTTGATACGGGATCGGAAGTTAATGTGTTGCCCAAAAAGATATTTAATAAAATTAATCCGAAATGTGTTATGGAACGGGTCAATATTACTCTTGAGGCATATGGAGGCCACAAAATTTTCCCAGTTGGAAAGACTACGTTGTTGTGTAGGTTTAGAGACATTGAGATTACTCAGGAATTTCTAATAGTTGATACTAATTCTTCACCAATATTAGGAGTCAAAGCATGTGTCGCGTTCGGACTAATAATGAAAGTAGACACTATTGAATTAGAAAAGACAGATTTATTAAATAAAAATAGGGATTTATTCGAAGGTATCGGGAAATTTCCAAATCAGTGCAGAATCAAAGTGCGTAAAGATGTAGTACCTGTCATTAAACCTCCACGGCGTATTCCTAGTTCGATAATAGAGGGTGTTAAAAATACTTTATCACATTTAGAAAAATTATGATGATAAACTATCTTAGAAGCTTCATCCCTAACCTAGCAGAAACTTCAAGAAGTTTGAGAGAGTTACTTAAGAAAGATACTGTTTTTTCTTGGTTAGACAACCATACTAACACTCTAAATAAAATTAAAACACTAATAGCGGATGCTCCTACTTTACAAATATTCGACGAAAACAAACCGATCGTTTTGCAGTGTGATGCATCTAAAGATGGTTTAGGTTGTTGCTTATTACAGAATGGTGCACCCATTTGTTTTGCATCAAGAAGTCTTTCTCAAACAGAGCAATCCTATGCCCAAATAGAAAAAGAATTGCTAGCTATAACGTTTGCATGCAACAAATTTCACTTTTATATATACGGCAGATCAGTGACAGTACACACTGATCTTAAGCCATTGATTTCCATTTGTAAAAAAGATCTACATCAGATATATTCAACCCGGCTACAACGTATGAAACTAAAATTACTAAGGTATAAATTGGATATCATATACGTACCCGGGAAATTCTTACACATAGCAGATCTGTTATCACGGTCCTTTATCGAAGATGAAGCTAATGTGGAAGACGAAGATTTTAATGAAATAATACATTCAATAAATATAAGTGATGTTCGGAAAAAAGAATTACAAAAAGAAACGTTCAAAGATCCAATCTTATGTAAATTAATAGCAGTAATTCGTGATGGCTGGCCAAATGAAAAATCTAAAGTAGAGGAGGAGTTAAGACAATATTTTAAAATAAAAAATGAGTTGTATGTTGAAGGGAATATTATACTTTTTCAAGATCGATTAATAGTTCCAAAAAGTTTACATAAAGAATATTTAAAAATTTTACATGAAGGACACCTGGGGATTACGAAAACAAAATAAAGAGCAAAAAACTTGATCTATTGGAGAACTCTAAATACAGATATAGAAGACATGATCGCAAGGTGTACAACTTGTCAACAATACAAAAGTTCAATGACTAAAGAACCATTAATCAGCCACGAAATTCCGGACCTTCCATTTATGAAAATTGGACTTGATATATTTGAATTTTCTAACTATCCTTACCTCGTCCTTGTTGACTATTATTCTCGTTGGTTGGAAATTTTACCCCTAAAAAGCAAGTCTGCAAATGAAATAGTAAAAAATTTAAAAGTAGTATTTTCAACTCATGGTTATCCAAAGGAAATAGTTGCAGACAACTCCCCATTCAACTGTTTTACATGTTTAGAGTTCGCAAAAGACATTGGAGCAACCTTTTTATTCAGTAGTCCTTACTACCCAAAATCAAATGGGCTAGCTAAAAAATTTGTTGGAATTAGTAAGAACCTTCTTCGAAAATCTGCTCGGGATAAAGGAGATTTTTACTCAGCTTTACTCGAATATCGAAATACTCCTTTGAGTGATATAAATTGCTCCCCCACACAGTTATTATTCAGTAGACGAACTAGAACTAAGCTACCTATACATGATAACTTACTGAAGCCAAGAATAGTGGAAGGTGCCAGGAATAAAATATTAGAACAGAAAGAAAAAGTTAGACATTTTTACAATAGAACTTCAAAAGAAAGGAAAGAATTAAGAGTAGGGGACGAAATATGGGTTCAGAAATCAGATAGGCAGTGGTATCCTGGGAAAATTTTAAGTAATCAGGGCTGTCCAAGATCGTTTCATGTACAATTAGAAGATGGGCGTATCTATAGGCGAAATCAAGTGCATCTACGAAAAAGGTATCCTCATTCTGAAGAAAAACACGAAATTGGCCAAGAGAACAACAAGAAAACCTATAACACACGTTATCGGTTGAAGCAAAATGAACAATGAATGATATTGATTTTTCACTATTATTGAATTTATCTAAATTGAATTTATTGAATTTATCTAAATTGAATTTTATAATGTAAGAAATAAGAATGAATTATAACCCTTCAGGTCATTGAAGAAAATGAATTATAGGACTTTATGTTATTGTAACATAAATAGAAAGCATATATGAATCTATTAGTTTCGTAAACTAAGTCAATAATTTGAAAAAAAATACAATATAGTATGTAAGTGACTAATTAACTCATTACTCTGTATTTATATTATTGTATAAGCAACATACAGACTTTTAAAGTTTAAAAGAGGGACATGTTGTATAAATGAATTATATAAATTAGAAAACATTATTAAACACGACGCCTCTGTCTAATAGACTTATACTTAGACTATTGTGAATTATAACTTGATACGATTGTAAGCACGTAATCACAGGAGATGACTCTCTTGCGATCGAGACTCCGAGCTGTAACCACCTCGTAAGTAATAATAAAGTTATTATATAACTGATCGGGTGTTCTAGTATTAATTACCCAAAGTGATTTTATAAAAACACATAAACAAAACAGTTATTTCTCCGACTCTATTTCTAATCTTCATTAGTGATCTGCTTTCCCTTACTTTCAATCCTATCCATAGCTTTGCTGATGACAGTACCCTTGATTTCGCATACTCCTTTGACGCCCTTGCGGATTCCAGAGGGAACGCCGCATGTGTTAAACGAGACTGCATGATTAGATCATTGAATAACGATCTTGACAATATTCTCGCTTGGGGCAAAGTGAATCGCGTCGAATTCAATGCATCTAAGACCCAAAGCTGTCTCATCTCATTAAAACAAGACCATCACTTAACCACTCCCGTTTCGTTTGATGGTGCATTAATTTCTGAATCACCGTCACTAAGAATTTTTGGCATTAATATTTCCAGTAAGTTAAGCTGGACAGATCACATCTTCTCGGTTGCCAAAGAAGCATCCAAATGTCTTGGTTTCTTGAAAAGGTGTAAGAAATATTTCAGCCCATCAAATATAGCGCTCCTCTACAAGTCCTACATCAGACCCAGAATGGAATACAATTCCCATATCTGGGCCGGGGCTGGTCGCACAGCCTTAGCTTCATTGGATATTGTCCAAAAGAGAGCCTGCAAGCTCATTGGCGATGTGGCAATTACTCGTCATATCGACTCGCTCGAGCACCGTCGCAATGTTGGATGCCTTTCGCTCCTTTATCGCTATATGCATGGCCAATGTTCTGATGAAATATCTAGTCTGATCCCTTGTAGAATAGTTCCTGCACGCAATACCCGCGCTACATCCCGCGCTCATCCTTTTACCCTTCAAATTACCTTCGGCCTTACACTTAAATTCCGTGATGCTTTCTTATCCCGAACTGTGCGAATGTGGAACAGTCTACCATCTTCTGTCTTTCCTCCGGCATACAACCTGCAAAAGTTTAAGGGCGACATACATCGGCACCTCCGCCACTCTCCTCATATCCCTTAATCCTTTCCCTATCTCCTTCCTGCCACGCTGTGCTTTGCATCATAGGGTATCCCCTGAGCTTGGCTTAATAATATAAAAAAAAAAAAAAAAAAAAAAATAACTTTTAATATTATGCGTGGGTGTCCAATTCATTTTGCTCTACCATCATTATTTCGAGGTGTTACAAACGGAATGACAAACTTAGTATACCCCTATAGATTTCATCTAGGGTATAAAAATACTACTGAATTTCATAAAATAATAGTCTCTTTCGTTTTGTTGTTTCATTTGTTCACCGTCGAAGCAATATAAATCCAGCTAAAGTTGTTTTGTTTAAAGAATTTTCATTTTGATCAAATTGTTTCGCCGTGAAATAATTATAAAATCGTTTTATCTTTGTTCCTATGGCGCACCATGTAAACAACTATGACACAAATATAACAAGGTATGGCCAATTCGGGAGGAACCTTTTATGTTGTTACGTCTTGAGCAGACAAACGTCATTGGTAAAGCATTCCAATTATGTTGCCAAATATCCAAATATTTGTAGCTATGAGATAATTGACGAAAAAAAAAGGAAGAGAATAGTGTGGTTTGGTTGTTCATTGGTTCGGAAATTTTACTCAAAATTTATATAACATAACAAGTATAAATATGTGAAAGCCAAATAACTTTGAATTAGTTGCAGAAGCAATGATAAATGATTTTATCAAAAGTTTAAATGTACAAAAAACTGGGCTAGATGATGTCATAGATAATGTTGACCGCCCAGTTGTTATGGGGCATTTCAGCCTATCACGCCGCATTCTACAGCTGAGAGAATTTAAATATAATTATCACCGGAAAAGTGCTTGTGTTGTGACTCAGGTACCAATGCCCTAAATCACAATCATAAGGTGAATACATCAATATATTGCCCTATGCAATATATTGATGTATCGCAGAAATGACCCTGAAAAACAAAATTAATTTCATATAAAATCTCATTCAAATTTTAAAATGCATTTAGAAATGCATTCCCATATTATAACAAAATGCAATTTAGCATAAATTGCATTTTGTTATCAGACACACATTCCACTCACACGGTATGCACACTTACCTACATACAGTGTCTTCTTACTTTGTACATACGTACATTACAATCTTCCTCCAATCTAATTGTATGTACATACATACATACAATTATCAGAATTATTCGCGCCCTCTCAAAATTATTATTTCAAGCCGGGCGCACAAGTGCATATCGGGTTGCATTTTCTACATGATGCATATGCATCTCAACATAAATAATTTGCATTCTCTCACGTACGAATTTAAAATCGCCGTGAGAAAGCAAAAAGAAAAAAGCGTTTTCTAAAAGTTTTTCGTGGGTACCTGGGGGCAGCTAGCCCAAACCTCGAGGAGTTTGTTTTTCAACCGCCGGGCGAATAAGTAAAAATATCGGGAGTGCCAAAAAATCAGAGATATACGGAAACGATATTTTCTCTTTTACAAAAAAAAAATTGAAAATAAATTTGGAAGAGTGAAAAATGAATCTAATTAAGAATTGTTACTAATAGTGAAAAATGAATCTAATCAAGAATTGTTACTAATGTGAGAAATTAGTATAGTTAAGAATAGTTGCAACACAAATCAAGGAAGCTATTAAATTGAAAGATAACTTTAGAATAATTGAAAATAAAAAGTGGAAAAATAAATTGAATGTAAACAGAGAAATTTTGGATTTTGTTTTTCTTTCTCCCACGTGCACTCTCTAAGGAGCACGGTGCGCGTGATATAACACTTGCCAGAAAAGTTATTCCAGGCGTTAAGGCGAAAAACAAGCCCTTTACTCGCCCTTGCCAAGCGGGTGTACCTTTAGAAAAAAGAAAATCGAAGTTCCATACATAAGCAGAGTAATATCCTTAATACTTCTAATTTGAATTTTTATTTAAATATTGTAATTTGTGAAATGTTTCACGCACAAAAATTAACAATCGTGAATCGCTTTCGCTCTTCCAGTTTTTCTTATATGTTATGGGCTTGCCATTGCACAATACTCACAATTTAATTCTGAAAATAATTAAGTTCCAAAAAAATTTCAACTTGAAACAATGACAGATCTCACTGAATGACATTTGTCCAAAAATGACGTAATCAGCCAATTGACAAATAATTGGGCCATCCCTTGTTATCTTTGGATCATGGTATACTTCTAAATACGTGTACAGTCCGATGCAATGAACTTCTAAGAAGAAAACTAAAACAAATAAAAAAGAAGAAAGAAAGTTGAAATCTGCTACACTAAGAAGAGGTTGCTCGAATTAGTTTATTTTTGAAATTTTATATATTCGTGATATGAACACCCCATGTAAAGGGTTTTCCAATAAGAGGTGTTATTTTAATTAGCCGGCTATTTCGGTAGATGTCACTTTCGGAGCTGTCATTTTTTAACACTTGACAAGTAGAAACTACGCCATTAATAAAAATGGAACGATACACAATTCAACAACGCATTGAAATTATTAAAATTCACTATAAAAATGGTGAAAATGTGGCAGAGACGGTTCATAAAACTCGAACATTTTTGGGTCGTCGTGAAACACCTTGTCGGACCGCAATACAGAAATTGGTAGAAAAATTCGAGCCGAGAATATTGCTGCTGTAGCCGAAAGTGTTGAAGAAAACCCAGGTTTGTCCATTCCTCGTCGTTCTTTGGAATTAGGCATTCCACAAACGTCATTACACCGTATTTTGCATAAAGATTTGGGTCTTAAGGCTTATAAAGTTCAGTTAATACAAGAACTCAAGCCGGCCGATCATCAATAACGTCAAGTCTTTGCTGATTGGGTCCTTGAAATGCATGAAAATGATCCGGAATTCCATCGAAAACTCATCTTGAGTGATGAGGCCCATTTCCACCTCGATGGTTTCGTCAAAAAGCTAAATTGTCGCATCTGGGGCTCGGAAAACCGAAGAGTTATTGTTGAAAATCCTCTCTATCCTCAACGTGTGACTGTTTGGTGCGATTTATGGTCCCGCGGGGTCATTGGACCTTACTTTTCCAAAAATGAGGCTAACGACAGATGATTAATGATTTTTTATGGCCGGAATTGGATGGTATTAATCTGGACAATGTTTACTTTTAACAAGACGGCGCTACGTGCCATACAAGCAACTAAACCATTGATCTTTTACGGGAAAAGTTTCCGGACCGTGTTATCTCTCGAAGAGGTGATCACAATTGGCCACCGAGATCTTATGACTTAACACCTTGCGACTTCTTCCTTTGGGGCCACGTGAAAGAGAAGGTCTACGCCAACAGTCCAGCGTCGATTCAAGACCTCAAAGATGGAATTCGTGAGGCTATCGAGGACATAGGCCAGCCACTTTGCGATTTGGTTATGGAAAATTTCATGAAAAGGATATGGTCCTGTAGGCGTGGTCGTGGTGGTCCTCTTTATAACGAAATTAAGATCCGATCATTTATCTCAAAAATTGGCATTTTTCTTTGAATATCAAAATAACAGCTCTTATTGGAAAACCCTTTACTATATTTCAGTTCTCTACATCAACGCGTTCGCGGACAGTATATAGTGAAAACGAAATTTTTGTATGGCAAACCTAGAAAAGAGTTGTCCCATTTGTTCCATTTTCGAACTTAAATTTACGTTTTTTTTTAAAGTCTGTGTACCAAATTTCAGTACTCTATGTGGACGCGTAATCAAGCTATCGTACGAATATACAGACGGAAGCATAGACAGACGGAAGCACAGACAGACGGACATGCAAAAATCAAAATAACTTTTTATATTATGAATGGGTGTCCAATCCATTTCGCTCTACCATCATTAACTCTGCGTTACAAATGGAATGACAAAATTAGTATACGCTAAGATTTCATCAATTGAGGTATAAAAAAACACAGGTGAAAGGGTATATACAGGTTGTCCTAGACTAATATGGCTATATTTTGTCAAATGATTACAGGGTGATTAATAAAATATGCTATTTTTTCATTAAATACGCTATAGCTTGAAAAGTACAGAGTATACGATCCACTTTAAGATGGTATTGTATGCAGAACCTTAAAGCCTTTCATACGAATGTTAAACCAACCCATACCCTTCCCCACTCCAGAGTTATGACGCTTCAAATTCAAATTTACGGTATTTAAATTGTTTTATTTTTTTAAAAATACCCCCACCAACATATATTTTTGTTACAAAATTTCTAGAGCCCAGTGTCTCTTCTTTAATTTACCCTATTACACTTATACTCTATCTATGACGCTTAACGAGTTATTAGCCCTTAACCTATTCAAGTCATACCGAAAAAAGACGATATTTTTTTATAAAGTCGTGCTTCAGTCACTAAGGGAACAAATTAGTGATTTGACCTGAATAGGTTAAATGCTAATAACTGTTTAGGGATTAAAAGGGTTGTCCAAGTTTTCGAAAAAAAAAAAATGTCTTCTCAAACAAAAAATGACATGTGCGAAACTAAAAAAACCACGATTCGAACCCACTGGTACAGAGTTTTAGTTTGAATTTTTAAAAATCGCAATCTTTCAATTCATTAAAAACGTATGGTTTATTACTATCATTCTTCTAAATATATAAAAATCACGTGTTTGTATACGCTAATCTCCGAAACCGCCCAACCGATTTCAATGAAATTTTATAGATGTGCGTGGTTTGTTCTAGCTTGAAAGAAAGTATAGTGTTGGACACGAAAGATGGCGCCGTTGTCGAGATCTAAAAAACTGCCTCAGAACGCATCGACGTGGAAAGCTAAAACTTTGTACACGGCGTTTTCATGAAAATTGCAAATACAAGTTCAAAAATGGACCAAATCGGGCGACCTCTTTAGGTAAAGTCATACAAAACTTTAGTTTTATCACTATATATTTGGAAACTGCCTGAGAACGCGTCAACGTGGAGAGCTCAATGTTTGAACATGGCATTTAATAAAAATGTAAATTTAAGTTCAAAAATGAGACAAATCGGGCAACTTCTTCGAAGGGTTGCCTTACAAAAATTTCTTTTTTAACCATATACTTGGGCATTGTCTGATAAGGCGTCGACGTGGAGAATTAAAAAGTGGTGCACGGTTTTATCATAGCAATAGTAAATAAAATTACAAAAATGTTCTAAATCGGGCAACCCCTTCGTGATGTTGCCATAAGGAACTTTGGTTTTTCACTATTTATTTGGAAATGGGCTGACAACGCGTCGACGTGGAGAGCTGAAATTTTGTGCACGGCGTTTTCATGAAAACAGCATATACAAGTTTAAAAATGGACTAAATCGGGCAACCTGCTTTTGGTGTTGCCATGCAAAACTTTAGGTTTTCACTATATATTTGGACACTGCCCATACATCTACGTAGAGAGCTGAAATTTTATACACGGGCCTTTTGTAAAAAAATGTAAATTAAGTTCAAAATTGGGAGCAATCGGGCAACTCCTTCGTGGGGTTGCCATGCAATAAATTTGGTACTTGGTGTTTTCATAACAATGGTAAATACAATGTCAAAATAGAACTAAATCGGGTTACCCATCCTTGGTGTTAACATTACAAAACATTCGTTTTTCACTATATACTTAGTAGCTGCCTGAGAAGGCTTAGAGGTTGAGAGCTCATATTTTGTACACACCGTTTTCTTAAAAATTGCAAATTCAGTTCGAAAATTTGACCAATCGGGCAACCCCTTCGTTGGGTTGCCATACAAAAAGACCGCGTACACGTAGAGAGCTACACTCCCACACGCACACAAATACGCGCGCGATCGATTCAGATAATAGCTTAGATATTATGCATCTCTAACCACTGCACCCCCACCTCCCCAATCTAGGTATCCATTTTACCGCCCGGCAACGCTTCCGGGCTCGCCCTAGTTATTTATATATAATTCAATTTCAAAGAACAACAAATTCTAACTAATCAGGTTTAAATGGCAAACCCAAATTCTAGATGATTTGATTTAAAGTTTGCACCACCATACAAAACTATGATGGCTGTTCAAAAATAAATAAGATTTTAAATTTTAAAAGGTTCCAATAAATTTTGCTACCCGTCACGTTCTAAGGCTTTACTTCGACTGTCTTATCTCCTTTCCTTTTTTAATTTTTCCAACTTCGGAATTATCTAGAATTTTCTTCTATTAATTATCGGTTTCAAATATGCGTATGGTTTCAAATATGCGTATGGTAATGATTCAATAAATGATTCAGTCAGAAAATGTGTCTTTCTCTTGTAGTATTGGCCATTTCTTTGCTCACGTTTATGGGATCTGATCATAGATATTTTATATCATCATTCGATAATAATGCAGTAATAACTTGACGAGAAAAGAAAGGGGAAAGGAGATCAGACAAGTGATGACAAATGTCAACTGAAATTGTAACTAAAGAGTGTTGTGTGGCACAAATAAATCTGGGTAAGTATACTAATAATTAACATAATTAAAATTAAAAAAAAAGGACAGAAAATGATTCTAATTGATTAATTATTTTTCAAAAATTAAGAGAGAAAAATTCATTAAATGTATTATGGACTAATCATGAAATTTTAAAGAAAAACAAAAGGATGAAACTAAAACTATGGACAATTTTTTAGATAAGTACAAAATGAATTAATATAGAATGTGATTCTTAGTGTGCTTTCACATTTATTTTTAGCCTGATTTATTGCAGTAGCCTCTTCACGGAACAAACGCTCCTTAACCGTCATATACAGGGTGTCCCGTAAGTCGACGTCAAGCCGGAACCAGGTGATAGACCAAATCGTAACAGTTACCAGAAAAATATAAAGAAAATCTAAGTCATGCATTTTTCAAATTATAGGCATTTCTTTTGTTTTCGAGAAAATGTACACCTTGTGGTGGTTTTTTAGCTCCTGTTGCTACAAATCTTTACTTTTTTTCAGTTTTATTTTTCTTATATAATCCCGAATGGTGCATATGTAACCTGTTGCTTTAAATTCTAAGCCAACTGCTCCAGCTTGGAAGAAAATGTCATATTTTGCCGAAGCAAGAATAGAAAATTAATATTTCACCCAACTTTAACTGTAGTGAAAAAAAAATGTACTACGCCAGTTTGGCAAGTAACGCTAAAAGACGCATTTAATAAGGATTCTAAAATGGTACAACACTTGCTACATTATTTCTTAGATTACGAAAAAGAAAAATTTTTCTTCAAGAAACCCAGTTTCGAAAAATTTCTTTTCACTTACTAAAATTGATTCTAGTGTACCCAAAGCTTGTCTTAAGAGCGTAACTTTAAGATTCTAGCTTGAGTGAGATGGAGAGTCATTACATAAAGTATGAGTGAGACAGATAGTGACGCTTTCAAGTTATAGATGCTAACTTTTTGTTAAATTTAGTACAAATTTTCCTTAATTTTAAAATTAAACACCAATTATTTGGATGTTAAGATTTATTATTTACAAAAGATGTTCAAACTGCCTTCCTTCAGCTTCAATACAAGCTCGACATCTTCTTAAAAAAGATCGGGTTATCAGACGGCCACTTCTTCCGTTGTTAATAAATTCAACTGCTTCTGTAATTCTTTGCCGAAGCTCGGTTAAATTTGCAATTGACTTCTTATAATCTTTCTCTTTCATTACTCCCCAGTAAAAGAAATCTAATAGATTTAGATCAGGTGAACGGGCTGGCCACGAGATCGTACCAGACTGCCCTATCCATCTGTCCGGATATTCTTCATTGAGATATTCTCTAACTGAAAGGGCATAGTGCGCTGGGCAGCCGTCTTGCTGATACCACATCTCTCTGTAAATACTTAGTGGCATGTCTTCCAGTAAATTAGGTAAATGGTATTGCAAAAAATTTAAATAAACTTCAGCATTAAAGACCTCTGGCAACTCAAAAGGTCCTATGACTTTTCCGTTTAAAATTCCGGTCCACATGTCTATTTTAAAATGATATTGAGATCTATTTTGTCTCATTAAATTCGGATTCTCTACGTGCCACTCGTGTAAGTTGTGTAGGTTCATCTATTCGTCTTTTTTAAATGTCGATTCATCCGACTACAAAATTTTCTCGAAGAATCGCGGATCTTCCCGTTGTCTTTGCAGCATCGTTTGGCAAAACGCAACCCGAGGTTGATAATCCCGAGGTAGCAGGGTTTGTACTCGCTGCACATGGGATGGGTGTAGCTCATGGTTTTGTAATATTCGGTGAGCTTCGCTTAGAATTTAAAGCAACAGGTTACATATGCACACCATTCGGGATTATATAAGAAAAATAAAATTGAAAAAAGTAAATATTTGTAGCAACAGGAGCTAAAAAACCATCACATGGTGTACATTTTCTCGAAAACAAAAGAAATGCCTATAATTTGAAAAATACATGACTTAGATTTTTTTTTATATTTTTCTGGTAACTGTTACGATTTGGTCTATCACCCGGTTCCGGCTTGACGTCGACTTACGGGACACACTTTATATAACATAAATGTCATAGGTTAAATCAGAGAGACTCTTCGGGCTTTCGGGATTATGTAGCAACAATGTATATTAGTGGGGGTATTTAAAAAAAACGGAAAAACAATAAAAACAAAAAACAAATTTGAAAACGCGAAATTTTGAATTTTATGCGTTATTACTCTGGAGTATGCGGGATACGGAAGTGTTTTAACATTCATAAGGATAACGTTCTGCATACAATACCATCTTAAAATAGACCATATACCCTGTACTTTTCAAAATATGGAGTATTTATTGAAAAAAAGAAGCATATTTTACTATTCACCCCGTAACTCGGTAGGTTGACATGTTCTCCCTCCTCCTGCCATACAATTGTTTACTCGTCTGGACGAGAGAATCATTTGGTTAAATATAGTCATATTAGCCTGGGATACCCTGTATAAATAAAATATTTAGAAACGATAATATATTTTATCAAGATATTTACTAGTTAATAAAAGTGAAAGGGTATTTTAGTTCCTTATTCAGCAAAATTTGCAAGTTTAGTTAATTACCATTAATTACGAAACTATCAGAAAAACTGATCTCTCTGGATTCAATGTCTCCGAAGATTATTGTGTATGTTAGGTACCACTTTGATTCAAGAAGATTTATAAAACATAGATTCGTAAAATTTTCACAAATATTTATTTCCCAAATTTTGAAATCAAAATTCCTAAAGAAACAGAAAGTTTATTAAGATTTTATATACCTACTACAGATTATCGAATTCTTAAAGTTCTTACTCTTCCAGTAAAATATTAAATTTATGTTGCATTTAATATTTAAATAACCCTACGTATGAAATTTCAATTATGTATTTATGAGACGAAACAAATCATAACAAATCTATTTTACAAATTTTTAAAATTATAAATTTCCCTTCAGTGCAGCTCATTATTGTGGGCCTATTAATATAATATTTCCTGCAATATTTGGGATTTTTTTCCCCTCAATGCTGGGATCAAATTTTGGTTTTATATGGAAGATGCTTAAAGTCTGGTTTATATTGCAGCCTTTGCCGTGAAGGTAGGTAGAGTAACCTTTTCAGTAAAGTGAATATACATAAATCATCAAAGTAATGAAGTGGAAACTGTTATAATTAGTAAAGATGCAGTCTGAGAGTTTATGTGTATGTCAAATGATTCTAAGGACTTATAAGGAAGCAACCCTAGCAAATCATTCAGCGAACGGCTTATAGATCACTCTGTAGAAAATCCTCCATTCCTTTATGAAATTAATATCTAAGGAACTAGAAGGCTTAGGTGCATGCGTTAAGGAAGTATTATATGTGGGAATTAAGACAACTGTTCAGAATTTGTCTTACATTACCTAGGAGAATTTTTATATAATTACTTGCGATGTTTATATTGACAACCATCCTGCTTTCACAAAAATCCAGGAAGTGTACTCAAAGTTGGTGACGAAAAAAATATTTGTCCATTTACGATAACCTTGCGCTGGTCCTGGTGCAGGTTATTAATTGACTAATGATGAAGATTTTGCAAATGATCCGAAAACAGCGGAATTGGTGTTGTGCAATGAATACTTTTCAACACGCCAGGCTTAGCTTATGTATGCTTTAGAAATTTCTCGTCCTGCATAAAGTTTCGGGATATTGATTGATGAAAGGATACCGAATTTTAGTTCATCTTAATTTAAAGCTCATTTATTATTACAAAAAAAAAGGTTTCGCATGAAAAATATTACCCGTTGGAAAGAATTTGTCGTCTGAATATAAATTCGTTTCAGTTTCTAATAAATGACTTTCTAAAACACTTTCCTGAAACAAATGAACTAACATATGTCAATTATAACGAATAGCGATATTGATATTGACAAAGACAGATAAGTTTTACAAGGTGCATATCCTATGCTAGGGCTATCGCTGCAGCGACCAATGAGGAACTGCTAATTTTGATTTATTGAGTAAGTTCTCCTTTTTTTAACAACTTTTGTCAACTCGCAAACCTCTGACTAAAACCTTCGTATCTGAGCGGCTGAGAGGACCATTCGTGACGAAAGAGTTTTACGGTAGTAAACGTGGATGGATTTAGATGGGTTTTTTTAATTTAAAATGAGTGAATGGGGAGCATTCGGATGAGGTAACATATTCTTACGTTTTGGGGGGTTTTGGGTGGGGTTGGTAACTACCACCCTTGGGGTTCAATATGGGCTGGGTGTGATGTGAGTCGAGCGTGGTGAGTTGAGGTTTGACAGTCGAAAGTCGAGATTCGATAGTCAATTTAAAAAAGTTTCAAAAGGTTAAAAAAAGCTAACACGTTCGCTGCCAATAACAAGTTATTTCGTAGGTTGAAGTTTGTGTTTAGGCGCCACGTACGAGTTAATTCATAGAACGTTTTTGTTTTACCTACGCCACATAAGATCATACTCGTAGTATTTTCATGCTGTTTGATGTATCTAGCTTTAGGGTTTAGAAAAAATCGCAACAATTTTGTGGAATTAAAGCGATTTATTATAAAAGTAATTATAAAGTAAATATCATAGCAACTGTAAAAAAAGACAAGCAATTTATGTATTACACGTGGACACAATAATACATATCTTATTCATGGTAAATTTTAAAACAATTTGGTGCATACTCTACATAGCTTTGTGAAACAAAACTTTTTCTCACTTTGTGGTAAACTTTGCTAAAAATGAAATGTAGATGTAGGCTGTTTGGAATATGAATCTTCAAGCATTTCGTCTCCAAGTAAATATTTTATGAAACTTTCTCTAAATTTCAATCTAGTCATCGTAGTACCTATTATTTTACGGTAAGCAAGTAAAAAGACTAATTCTTATGATGCACTAAATGAATGCCCGTATAAAATTTCGTATGGTCACCCATTCGAGCATTTTTCATTTTTTCAGTGGTTTTTCGCATATACTTCTAGAACGTTTCGTCAGGCAGGCAAAATGATTATAATCAATTTTATAGGATTTCATATTCTGAAGAAGTTTTTAGTGAAATAAAAATGTCTAGGACTGATCGTTTTCACAGTATCCATAAAAAACCTAAATTTTTATATGGCAACACCAAGAAAAGGTTGCCCGAATTATTCCATTTTTGAAGTATTATTTGCTATTACCATGAAAACACCATGCACCAAATTACTACTTGATTAATCCCTAATGATCTAGTACAAAATAGAGAGAGTGTGTACAAATATAAATGTTCTACATCTAGGAAGAGACATACTGGACACGTATAGTAGTTACTAACTCATATATACTACAGTCGTCCCGTATTGGTTCCCATAAATATAACTTTCACCTCTTCAGAAGTGTTAGCTTATTTTCTTGCGTAAACATTGAATTCATAGCAGTATCCCGTAGAAGAATCACACCGCTCCCATATTTTAATTCCTCGTTTTATGGGCTTCAGAAGTAGATACTGCTTTAGTGCTGACCTTTCCTTGAATTTTGCCATACTTTCGTCTGTTGATTGGAACGAACTGTCTTCTCTGCATTTTTGGAAAAATTCTTTAGGCCATTTGTTATCTCTTCTATATAAGTAGTATAATTTCGACGCATTTCTGGGCTTTTCGGGATGGTTAAAATAGAGTTTCACAGACAATTTGAGAAATCCGTCTCTTGAAATTGCAATTTTCACAGACTTATTTCACTTGGAATTCTTATTGGAAAAATATTCTCTCTTGTCAGGTAATCTTTTGTTTGACATAATGAGCAAAATACCTACTACAATCATTATTTCATGCTGAGCCTTTCATTTGTGCACTGTGCAATAAAAATGAACAAGCTCTTAGGAATCATATCGAAAAAGGTGTCTAATTCAGTACATTTCGCAGGTAGAGCACTGAAACTTGCAGCATTTTCAAAATATGGAATTTTGAAACGACTAGTAAAATTTTGGTCCACCTTACTCCATTTAGAAAGCCCAGTCGTTCCTCTAGGTATTGCGTTTATGTCCAATGAATTATTCTCTAATAGTTCCTTGGGCCTAACACGTTCTTCCTGCTCTACATCACTTTCCTCTAATTCAGATTGTGACGAGGGGTCATCTTCGCTGGGAGTGTATTCGGATTGCGGAGGCGAAAAATCCCCATATTCTGACGAAGATTCCTCCAACTGCTGTTCCACACGTCGAATGCTCCTTTCAAAGGACATTATGGTCTGATTTCCGAAGAAATGGGAATAATGCTGAATAAAGGGAGAAATAAAAAAGGGTGCGATAGGATAAAGCAACAACTACTATTGGGACATATAATCCCAGTCAAAAAAATTGGTTTAAATTTACTGAATTCCGCCAAAATTACATTTAAACTCACTAACACTTACTTCTTGATCTTAAAACAATCCTAAAATTTGCAGCCAACACGATAAAGTTAGCAAAACTTGAATCTTAAATCTTCAGCGCATGAGCACGTGTACACTCTTTTATACATACAGAAGAGACCCAGAAGTACTGAAAGGGGAATTAGCACGACAATAGAGTGAATAGTTTTCCCAACAGATATTTCTGATATTTTTTGGGACCTGTTATCCCATTATTCCCCAAAGGGTTAAAGTAGAATTATTAAAAAAAAACATACAAACTTGTTGTGTTATCCTTATTGCCGTAAAACTTTTACACCAAAGGCATAATTTTTATACCCTAGATGAAATCTTATCATCATTTGTCATTCCGTTTGTATAACGCACGATAAATCGAGAACGCGTGCACTTAAAGAGCTGACAATATGCATACAGGCTTTACAGAAAAGTAAAATTAAGTTCGAAAATAAGACAAATCGGGCAACTCTTTCTTGGGGTTGCCACACAAAAATTTCCTCTTTCACTACATATTTGGACACTGCCGGAGAACGCGTTACCGTAGAGAGCTCAAATTTGGACCAGATACAAAATTTTTATAGCAGTAGTAAAATTTTAAAAAAATGGGCTAAATCGGGCAACCCTTTCTAGTTGCTACCATTTAAAAATTTACGTTTTTTGCTATGAAACCGACAAGTCCTAGATGTTTTTATTGTACTGAAAAGGTCTTCGGAATATGAAATCGTATGAAATTGGTCATAACCATTTTTACTGTCCGACGCACCGTTCTAGACATACCTATATGCGAAAAACCACTTCAAAAATCAAACTTGTACAGTTGGAAGATCATACGAAATTACATCTAGGTTATCAGAAGAATTGAGACCAATTCTAGCTCTTTTACTTGTTTTTTTTTTTTTATAAATTATTGCTCAGTAACAGTCCGTTCTTTCTGGTCAGTTGGCAGTTGTTCCTGTGTCAAAGGAAAGATTAGCTTGGATTTCGTATCAATCATACTATGATCTTTTAATGAGGACATTTAAATAAGCATACATTTCTGATATGTTGTACTATTTTGATTCATTTATATTGGATTTGTAGATGTTTCTACCCAGAAACTAAACGATTGTTCCTTTTTTTATATTTCTCAACATTTACTCACTTTGGACTATTTTTTACCATTCTCGGATAAGCTTTATTTTAACGAATGAAATATCTCTGTCATTTACAGCATACGAATGGCTTTGTAGTAAGTACATAATATTAGATATGGCAGCCGAGTGCCGTAACCATAATCACCGATAACGCTCAGCTAATCTTCTTAGGATATGTTTATTCGCGCAATTGCAATTATGAGATTAAATAAAATCCCTGCTAATTATTTCCTCAATTTATTCCATTCCGGAAAGAACTGAATTAGCATTTCACAATGAAGGTATATCTTGTAAAAGTAATTAAGTAAGATTGGAAACTTTCTCTCATCGCACAGCGCTATGCTACCTCAGCTGAATGCAATTGTTTGACCGAACTACAAAAGTTTCATACCCGCCCACTCGGAAGTTTATTGAAGTTTTCTTAAGAGGATGAACGACAACTTTTTGATGGAAATTAGTTGAGGTTACAAACTAAAGATATTTTCTTGAAATTTAATAATTAATTTAAAATTCTAATTTTCCCCTGAAATATTTTGTTTTTCTTTTTATCATATCAGGAAAATTATTCCGCATGGTACGAATCCATTCTCAGTAGACTTTATATTTGTCATTATCGTAATGCGAAATAAGGTACTAATAATTTGATTAACTAGGAGCATCATATTGGAATTCCATTCTAGTTTCAAAGAAACTCATTTATGTATTTATACATACAGAAGAGCCGGACGTTTATTGGTGGGTACATACATGTATAATTTTTTTGCGGGGAAAAACGTTTTATTGTATAAAATCACATACTTTATTCGATGTAGTTATTAGGAGATTTCGTATTTGAGCAGAGAAGCCACAAACCGTTTTGAATGATTAAAGCATTTACCTTTACGAAATCTTTTCTAAGACAAAAAAGATGATGAATTTAACGTTTTAATACTAAAAAACATCATCCTTTTGACATGGCCCGAATGGACTCCCAAAAGACATCACTTGAAGGCAGCTTCCATTTCAACTTTAAGAAATATCCTTCTGCCTGTATTGTCAGTATAAAATTGTTTCACGAGGCGGATAGTTCCAGATGTTTTGAATGATATTTCTACCCGGACAACATTTGGGCTAACTGAATAACTGGACACCAATGCATTTAAAGCACTTAAAAGAACGTTGTGGGCAGAAATGTAACGTACCTAAGTACATTGATACTTAAGTTCCGATATCATTACTAGGAACTAAACTAAACATTTTTTAAGTACGATTACTATTCCCGGTACTGGTACTCAAAAAATTTTCAAGTAAAAGTCCCGGTACTGGTACTCATAAGTCGCATATTAAAGCTTCAATTGCCTACCCTGTAAGTACCAAAATACGCGCTTACTACAAATACCGCCAAAACACGAAGTACTTCAGCTTTTGTAAATTATTTAAATTCGTCTTCTCATAGAGGTTCAGGACAAGAGACAGTAATTGTCATTATTAACGAAAAATGCACAATCGTTGTGCAATGATTTTTATTTCTTAGTTCTTCAATTAACTAAATTAGTGCGTATTGAAGTAAAAGGTACTTAAAGGTTGATATGTGGGACTTATAATAAATATCAGTACCAATACCTGGAATTGCACTTGAAAATTTGTTGAGTACCGGTACGGGAACTCGTAATTGTACTTGGAATTTTACAGGTCTGACTGGTATGGACACTAGAATAATTATCGTGTCAATTGGTCCTGATATGTGCATACGGTGATTCATCTGACAAGATTAGAAATGCCAGATTAACAGTACCGTGGAAACTAAAAATGCACCATGCAATCAAGAAACCACCACCAAATATCCGTTGGGAGACTAGAATGAAATAGGTGCAATTTTTAAACTTAGTTAATTGTCTTTGGAGCCTTCGGGTGTATTTTAACAAATGAAGTTATAAACAAGTAAAAAAGCTAGAATTGGTTTAAGACCAATTCTTATGATACCCTAGATGAATGCCCGTATTAAATTTCGTATGGTCACCGATATATTCAATTATGATTTTGAAGTGGTTTTTCGCATATATTTCTAGAACGGTTTGTCGCACAGAAAAAATGAGCATAACCAATTTTATAAGATTTCGTATTCTGCAGAAGTTTTTAGTACAATAAAAATGTCTTGGACTGATCGTTTTCAAAGTATACGTAAAAAACCTAAATTTTTATATGGCAACACGAAGAAGGAGTTGCCCGATTTAATCCATTTTTGACATTTTATTTGGTAATGCAGTAAGAACATTATGCACGAAATGTCAGCTCTCTACGTCGACGCGTTCTCAAGCAGTGTCCAAATATATAGCGGAAAACGAAATTTTTATATAGCAACCCCACGAAGGAGTTGCCCGATTTGTCTCATTTTCGAACTTAATTTTACTTTTTTTTTTAAAGTCCGTACACAAAATTTCAGCTCTTAAGTATACGAGCTCTCGAGTTATCGTGCGCACGGACGGGCGGACGGACGGACGGACATGCAAAAATCAAAATAACTTTTAATATTATGAATGGGTGTCCAATCCATTTTGCTCCACCATCATTATTTCGAGGTATTACAAACGGAATGACAAACTTAGTATACCCCTATGATTTCATCTAGGGTATAAAAAAGTAGTGATATCCGAAAAAAATTTAGACATTGTAACATTTAAACAAAGCTAAAATATCCCAACTTTAGAAACCAAAGACTTCCTTAAGTAAAGAACGGCTCAACAGTCTTCAGGATTCAGAAAAAATCAGTTTGGCAGTCGCTAGGATTTAGAAATTTCCTTCGGATAAGATCGGTCGTCATTAATAGGCATCTAAGCTTGCTTCGGAAGAACTGATCCTTACTGGAAAGTTTCGATTTCTGAATCTGTTTCTAAATTTAAAACAAGTTAAGTGAAGCCTTTCATAACGAAATATTTTTCAATATTTATGTTTTATTTAGTGTTTCAGTTTCTGGTGATTTATAAGCTGGATGTCTTACTTGGGTCGCCCAGCGTATACTATTCAAAAGAAATTTCTTGTAGAGCTACTCAGTAGAAAGAGATTACCCAGCAGAGAAGGACTTCATTAAAAAAAAAAAGGAATGCAAATTTTAAAAGAAAGAATTCCATGTAGCTTTAACGTATTTGAGCATATATGTGACAGAGCGAAATATCCTTGTTTCTTTATTTTAAAGGGAAAATGTTTACAATTTTCAATAATCAAACACTTTGTTTTTACATACTGGCGAATAAGGGTGCAGTGATTCATTTTACACACACCAATTTTTGCTTTGAATAACTTTGTTACAAAACTAATTCAAGCGATCACAGGAAATATTGGGAATCGCATTTTAATTCAATTACCACAAAACATTTAAAAATAAAATAAATTTTCACAAAACAATTTTGCATTTCTAGTCAACGACTGCAAAATAGGTACTGCAAGTTATTTTATTTGTGAAATGAGAGCTATCAAATCCACTTCGCCTTATTAGAAAATTTCAAAGTGAAATAAAAGAAAGGGGAGAGTAACTATAATTCATCTCACTTTTGATCTTGCTATCTTTGTATCGTAAATTTATTCAGAACACGGTACAAATGTTTATCATAAATCTATAGGGTGGGCTATAAATGAAATAAATAAATTACTAATATACAAATTCAATTAAAATTTTGTTAATTAGTCTTTTTTTTTTAATAATACATACAACGAGTTTTCATAATTATTTTCTATCTTTTTATTACGCACTAATTACAGGTAATATTGCTTTAATTTTGTTAGATAGAACGATTTTTAAATTTTGTCATTCTTATTAAAAGTAGTGATGCCCTTTTCAAGGTCAATAGCAATTTTTAATTGTATGGTAGGAAGATTTTTCTCTTGGTAGTATACGCGCGCCGGCCTGGGTCTGGTCTGCCAGACTAACTTACAAAATAACATTATTTAACTTTAAATTTAAACGCGCCTACTTTTTAATACTGCTAAAATTGCCCTTATGCCGCACGAATTAGAGTTATCAATTTGGAAATGACTTGTGTAAAAAGTAAAAAAGTGTGGCTGTGTGGCCACAAATAATATGCATACATACATGTATATGCATAGCTATTTCTATCGAATACTTACCTTTGTAAAAAACATAACATTTTACATTTCCTTTGCGCTTAATATAAATGATAATTATATGGTTTGATAAAATGTAAAGGATTTTATCTCATACAAAAGTAAGTGTTTGAGCTGCCTTAGCTCTAACGTGCAGTGATCTGTAAAGGGACAGGTCTTTAAATGAAAGATGAATCTTCTCTTGTAGGAATTTATTAAATTCCTTTCATCTGTACAATATTTATGGGTCCAAGACTAAATAGAGTTAAATGAACATATAATTCAGATCAGAGAAATTACAATATAATAATAGTAATATGAGATATCTAATATTTAAAAGGTGGATAACAACACGACAAATTGCTTGGCGGTCCAAAGCCCTGGCAAGAATACCTCTCAACGTGAGGCAAGAGCGAAAAGAAATGGGAATTACTTGGTGGTCCAGCCAAGAATGCTCTTCAACGCAAGGCCACAAAAATACAATAGGAGATGCTTGGAGGTCCAAAGCCCAGTCAAGAGTGCCTTTCAACGCAAGGCAGAACACAAAAAAATTGGAAAAGTACTAGGAGCTTGATCTTGACTGCTGTATGTCTCGATCACAAAAGAGGAATGAATGTGATCTACTCACCCTTTTATCATGTGCTGACATATCCCCACCACATACCGATTCTGAATTTCAAATTCAGTCCGAATTGCTTCGATATTTTGCTCAATATTGTTGGCGATGCCTTTGTGGTAGACTAATCGTGGTGAACTATCTGTGGTGAAGTTGGTGATTTAGTAAATGTCGGCAGAAACCCCTCTTAGATTTATAAGATGGCTGGAATTGGAGAAATATGTGAATTTTCCAATAATACCATGTTACATATAATTTTGTTTTTATTGTAAGATGAGTAAATAGCAATGTTAGAGGAGGAAAGCGGGATAAGAGAGTTTGGCTCAAATTAAATTTGGTGTGTAACTACTACCATGGATTTTTAGTTTCCACGAAAAATGTTATTGTTGTTTCTCTGTAAAATATATCGATGCAATGCAAAGTTGACCCTGACAATTAATTTAAATTAATTCATTCAAATTTTCATTTAAAATTTCATATACATTTCAAAATGCATTTCCATACTGCAACAAAATGCAATTTAGAATCAATTCCATTTTCTTATCAGACACACATTCCACTCACACGATATGCATACTTACCTACATAGTGTCTTCTTACCTTTTTCCGTATGTACACTGCACATACTTACGGTACTTAATTCCTTAAATCTAATTGTATGTACACACATACATACAAATTATTCGCGCCCTCTTAAAAATAATATTTCAAGACTGGCGCACAACTGCATATCCAATTTCATTTTCATCTGAATGCATATGCATTGCTCGCAAAACCTTTTTGCATTTTCTCACGTACGTTTTTTCAACGTCGCGAGAAAGCAAAAAAACAAATCGAAAATCTTTGGAAGGGATCGTGGGTACCTAGGGCCATCAAGCCCAAGCCTCAGGGAGTACGTCTTTCAACCGCCGAGTAGAATACTTTGGGAGTATTGAAGTAATTAATTAATTTAATCGTCCCAATAGTTAATAAATTTAATTGTCAAAAATGTTGAGCAATTTAACTGCAGAAACAATTTATACATCTAATTTTCAAAAGCATTGGTAAACTCAATTGTGAAGTTAACTATAGATTGATAAATTCTAGTGTCGAAAATAATTTGCAAATCTTGATGCCGAAATAATTAATAAATTATAGTGCTGAAATAATTAATTAACTCAGTCGTCGCAATAGTTGATTAATTTAATTGTCAGAATTGTTGATAAGTTTAATTGCCGAAATAATCAATAAATGTAATTGTAGGAACAGGCAACCAGTTCCAGTGGAACTTTAGTTTTGTTTCTCTTTATTTGATGTCGATGAGACAGTAAGTATTCAACAGAAATATCTATACATATGTATATATGCATGTGTGTATATATGTTTCACAACACTTCCACACTTTCTTACTTTTTTCACAGTAGTATATCAATAATCGTGAAAACATAGTTTATCTCATGATTAATAATTTGTTCAAATTAACAAATATTTAACGTCTTGTATAAGACTTAAGCAAACTCCTTCTGTACCTCTGTACTAATTAAGGCGTTTCCAAATTTTAGTTCACTATTGTAATTTGATCACCATAATGGTCCGAATGAATTTAGTTATCATAGTATACTTATGCAATAATGGAACAATGTTGCAGTCCAAACTTCAAAATAGGTTTTCAATAGATTTGTCAAGTTGTGATTTTCCATAGGAAATAAATGATTTATTTAAAACTTAACGGCAGAAAATAAAGCTTGCTTTTTCGAGCATCCAGTAGTAGCATGAAACTTCGTACAAAGCTTTCAATTTAGTGCCACACGCAGAAGCAGTACTTTGCTGTTTCTTTTCTATACTTCTATATATTATTGTTCTATCAGCAAGAGCGGGGGGGGGGGGGGAAGTAGTCTGTGAAGCGAAATGCTGAGCAAGGTGAAAGCTGTATAAGAGGAAAGCATGCATACTTTATGGAAGGAATTTGTTGGTTTATTGTGGTGTTTTGTAGATCGTGGAATCTCCCAAGAGAGTACGTACAGTAGTGTGGTATAGTTAGCGGGCACGAATTGGTACTTCTCATGGCGAGGTAACTTTACCTTAGTGAAATTAAAATTGAGTTTTTTGGCTAAGTGAGTACTGTAGTACGGCAGGTGTGGCTAGCCGAGTGTAATGGTGCAAGAGTGTATGTACTCATAATAGACAAAATAATAAAATTTCAGACATAGTGTGTGAGAGGAGAAAGACAGACATAGCCTCTTGGGCAGGGGGCGAAAGGATGTCTTAGTTGATGAATAAGTTGATAAAAAATGGAAATCAGGTATGAGTGTTAGCAGTGCTTATATGGTTAGTATGCATGGTCAGCTATAAGATCCAAATGGTGAATCTCGAAACCTATCCAGACTGAAGTAGGCATATCTTAACCTTCACGTGGTCACCCCGGACAGCGCCCATAAGGGTTCTGGTACCTGTATATGCCAAGTACAACTCTTTTGGACGTTGCAAATAAGATTTAGGCCCGAGCGAAGTTACCAGTACCGTTTAAAAAAGATATCTTGCATGAAAGATTGAAACTGGGAGTATTCATGGTCCGTTGATCATGCTTTACGAAAGCCATACCAAATGGGCGGCCCGACATTGGCTATAAGATCCAAATAGTGAATCTCGAAGCCTACTAAGACTGCTTACGGGCATATCTTAACCTTCACGTAGTCCCCCCTGATAGCGCCCATAAGGGTTGTATTACCCGTATAGGCCAAGTACATTTCTTTAGACAATAATATCTAGGCCCGAACGGAGTTACCAGAACTGTTATAAAAAGGATATCTTGCATGAATATATACACTGAGAATATTCATGGTCCATTGATCATGCTTTACAAAAGCCATACCAAATGCGTGGCCCGACGTTGGCTAACTTGGTACCTCGGAGTTAGAGAAGCCCTGCATAACAAAGATTTATCCACCTCAATTTGGGATGACCACTTTATGGGAGCATCGTAGTGGCTGTGGTGAAGGGTGCTGTGACCCTAGATCGGCAGAGATTGGAAATGTCTCGCCTCTACCAGTAAGTTGATGTCATGTCATGCTCTATTGGCATACTGGACACTGATTATCGATAACAATCCGAGCATGAAGAATGCCGTTAGATTAAGCCATACTTGGCATGTGCTCACGAAAAACCATAAGGATAGAATGGAAAAGAGGTCTGTGAAGCGCAATATATCCAGGAGAAAAGATGCATAATACGGATTACTGGAGTTTTAGTTGCACAGAGATCGCTTTGGCATCTCACACGAGAGTGCAACCAGTAGGGTTGTATGGGTGAAAGATAGCATATGCTCGAATTGGTTGTTCTCATGGCGAGATAATTATACTTTAGTGAAATTAAAATCTAGATTTTGGCTCTAAAAGTACTGTAGTAGAATATAAATGGCAAGGTGGTCATTATACAAAGAAGATAAGTGCTCATGATAGTCAAAATATCAAAATCTCAGGCATAATCCGAATGCCACGGGGCGAAAAGGACGAAATGAAGTTACGAAGGTTAATGAACTCGGAAGTATGCGTGTATGCTAGTAGACCTTATGTATTGAGTACAAATAGTAGGTATAATATCCAAATGCTGAATCGCGAAGCCTATCCAGACTTAAATACGGGCATATCTTAACCTTCACGTGGTCCTGGCAGCGCCTATTAATGGTTGTGCTTGGCTTTATAGGCTAGGTACAATTCTTTTTAGACGTTGTTAATAAGATCTAGGCCCGGACGGAGTAACCAGTCCCGCTACAAAAAATACGATGACTTGCATTAGGATACCAGTGGGAGTGTTCATGGTCTGATGGGCAAGATTTACGAATGCCATACCAAATGGATAGCCCTCTTTTAGATAACATGGGACCACAAGGTTGAGGAGCTCTGGATAATTGGAATTATTCACCTCAACTTTGGATGGCTCCTTTATGGGAGCATCACGATGGCTGTGGTTAAGGGTGTTATGACCCTAGATCGGCAGAGATTGAATAGGTATCACTTCGACCAGTAAGTTTATGTCATGTCATGCTCTTTTGGCATACTCTTAATCATTGTTGCGCACATGAGGACGTTGATTGTCGATAGCTAATGCGAGCATACAGAATGCCGTGAGATTAAGCCATATTTGGAAGGTGCTCACGAAAACCACAAGGACTTTCTGGTCTATCAGCAGTACGTACATAACCAATGAATTATTGACATGGCAAAAATTCTTTTTCCTTTTTTATTTTCCTCTAGGAAACATATTACCATATTGAAGCTGAAGAGTGTATTATTGTTATTGCTGTGTTCGGAAAGTAATTGAATGAACTTGTAATTTGATTTTTGTTTTCCATATTGACTTTGCGATCTTTATGCAACATAAGATAAGGTTATTTTCTATGTGAACAATATGGTCCAAGCAATGTGGATAGATTTGGGAGCATACATACTTGCTTAGAAATTTACTAGACAAATTTTATTTCGAATTTGTATGGACTATTGGTTTGATGGCCGATGTAATTGATGTAATGTAGTTGTTGGTTCCGATGCAAAATCAACCTAATGTGGAGCTTCACTATCAAGATAGGATACACTCTGAGTAATTGCGTCAACAATGTATGCTTATATTTCTAAAATAAAATATATGCCATATGAGAGTATTTACTTCTATCGACAGATCATATTTTTTTGTTAACCAAAATTATTCATTTTTATACGACAATTTATTCTAGTTACATCTAAGTAAAAATCGTTTGCAGAAAATAAAATTTCAAATATGTGTTACAATTTATTTCATGGATTACCTTTGTAATGTCGCGTGTTAGTGAGTGTGCGGGCAGTCAGGAGATTTTCCAGGGCTGTTTTCCCCGACGTTGCTAGGTTCAGAGCGCTATTCTCGTTCTGCGATATTTTGCTCTAACTAATTCACATGACTTAGTCTACACTCACTCATACCTCCTTATTACTACAAGGCGATGGTTCGGGGTAGCAGCGTGCACTTAGTACTTTTCTGACCAGCATGATTAACGTGCCCTTGTCGTTAGAATAGCCAACACAGGGAATACAGGACGGAGCGTGTGCTCACTACGCTTCTGACCAACACGATTTCGTGCACTTGTCGTCAGAGTTGCTAACACGCGGGTACAGGGACGGGATGTGTCTGTGCGCTCACTACTTTTGTGACAAATGCGACTAACGTGCACATTGTCGTCAGAGTAGTCAACACGGTACGGGGACGGAATATATGCGTACGCTTACTACTATTCTGACCAACACGATTAACGTGCGCTTGTCTGAGTAGCAACACGGGGGTACTGGAATGGAGTATATGCGTGCGCTTGCTAATTTTCGAGCCCACGCGATTAACATGCGCTGGCCATTGAATTAGCCAACATGACTTGCGGAAAGAACTCGACGGGCGATATAATATGTCGAGTTTCTGGGAAGCAACTGCCCAATCTGTCATAGTCAGAGTCTTTCTTGCGCATTTAAAATATATTGTCGTTAATGTGTAGTCCTAACTTCCCTGTTAGGATTTATGGTAGGGTAGATTTTAACACTCAGGCTTTTTATTTTGGCCTTGATTTCACAATTGTCTTGGTTTTGTCTTCCTTTGTTACATATATTGATTAAAAAAACTTTATGTTTGTGTATGTTGATTATTACAGCTTCGCGCGCGACACTAAGCTGTTTCCGTGGCAGGCTGACCAATCCACTGGTAGTCTTCTTGAGCGGGTCAACTCTTCTGGTCCAGAGTTGACTTCTCGGTGTCGGATTACTTGCGCTGTCTTAACTTTGACTTGTGTCTGCTTAAATGTTCGGTGATCAACTGATTTATTTCACTACTGACGGCCGGCTATTTATAGGCAGCAATATGTCATAAGAAACATCGACCGTACCCATTGAAAGAATCCAATTTCCGGCATCTCCCAAGAAACGGTCTTCTGAAAAAAAGTTTCTGCTAATGAACATCTTGCTCTCGTTTTTCCTTAAAGTATCCGAGTATAAACGTGAAAATTTTTGTTTCAAGCGAATTTATTTTTCATAAAATAAAGCAGTAGTGGAATTATGCGAAGTGATCTGTTTTAATTAATCGAAAGCCGTACGATTCCATTTGTTAGTCAAAAGTAATTTTCTTATAGGACAAAAAGTATAGAAGGTTCGATTGTTTTGGAGATTTTCCCTTGAAAGGCCGGGGAGTGCGTATATTTGTAGACACCTACAGTGATCTCTATTTAAGTGGAGCAATTTTTAATTCTGTAAGTTTTTTTTTTACAAAACTTGTAATCCTCCCAGAACCCGCCTTTGCTTTTCAATAGATGGGAGAAAGGCTGCGAAATAAAAAAAAGAAAGGAATCGAATTTCAAAATAAAAAGGAAATATCCCCTACAAATATTTCCAGGGCTCTTGTTTAGTTATTTATTTTTACATAGAATTTTTCGTGTCATCTCATTTATTTTCTTGACACCAAAAACAAAAAAAAAAAGTTTTCTTTTGGATCGGCAGTCCCAAAGCTCTCCCCAAGGTGAAGTTTGATCTCCCCTCATGAGCACGAAGACTTTTTGGACAACAAATATTTAAAAGACCAGCACGCACACTAATAAAACAATAAAAAGAGGTTTTTTTTGTACTTACCATTAAAATAGATCCGGCATCTTGTATACCTCGTCGATCGCTGCTGGGACATTTAATTCCGCTGAAGTATCCGCTTGACCACAAAACACCGAACGAGAAGTCGTAAATAATAACCAACACTTCCCGGTCCGGTGGTCGCGTAGTCTTACGGCGCATTCGCTAATTTTCTTCAATTGTCGCAGAACCACACTCACTAGATAGCCAATTCACTGCACTTAGGAACATCACTATACTGCACAATTTCGCGGAACAATAAAAATAAAATAAGAAAGGCACAAGACAAAATCGTTCCTTTATATTCGTCCACTCC
>CAWUPM010000884.1:0-17155 GCA_963924295.1 Dioctria rufipes
AAATACGCCGAGGATTACCTTTACTATAGTAAATTTTTCAAAAAATAATTTTTTACTGTCGCAAATTTTAAATGCGCCGAGGATTGCCTTTTCTATAGTAAATTTTTCAAAAAATAATTTTTTACTGTCGCAAATTTTAAATACGCCGAGGATTGCCTTTTCTATAGAAAATTTTTCAAAAAATAATTTTTGACTGTCGCAAATTTTAAATACGCCGAGGATTGCCTTTTCTATAGTAAATTTTTCAAAAAATAATTTTTTACTGTCACAAATTTTAAATACGCCGAGGATTGCCTTTTCTATAGTAAATTTTTCAAAAAAAATTTTTTACTGTGGCAAATTTTAAATACGCCGAGGATTGCCCTTTCTATAGTAAATTTTTCAAAAAATAATTTTTTACTGTCGCAAATTTTAAATACGCCGAGGATTGCCTTTTCTATAGTAAATTTTTAAAAAAATAATTTTTACTGTCGCAAATTTTAAATACGCCGAGAATTGCCTTTTCTAAAGTAAATTTTTCAAAAAATAATTTTTTGCTATCGCAAATTTTAAATACGCCGAGGATTGCCTTTTCTATAGTGAATTTGTCAAAATAATATTTTTTACGGTCGTAAATTTTAAATACGCCGAGGATTGCCTTTTCTATAGTGAATTTGTCAAAAAATAAATTTTTACTGTGGCAAATTTTAAATATACCGAGGATTGCCTTTTCTATAGTGAATTTGTCAAAAAACAAATTTTTACAGTGGCAAATTTTATATATACCGATGATTGCCTTTTCTATAGTGAATTTTTCAAAAAATTATTTTTTGCTGTCGCAAATTTTAAATACGCCGAGGATTGCCTTTTCTATAGTGAATTTTTCAAAAAATTATTTTTACTGTCACAAATTTTAAATACGCCGAGGATTACCTTTTCTATGGTGAATTTGTCAAAAAATAATTTTTTACTGTCGAAAATTTTAAATACCACGAGGATTGCCTTTTCTATAGTGAATTTGCCAAAATATAATTTTTTACTGTCGCAAATTTTAAATATACCGAGGATTGCCTTTTCCATAGTGAATTTTTCATAAAATTATTTTTTTCTGTCGCAAATTTTAAATACGCCGAGGATTGCCTTTTCTATAGTAAATTTTTCAAAAAATAATTTTTTACTGTCGCAAATTTTAAATACACCGAGGATTGCCTTTTCTATAGTAAATTTTTCAAAAATAATTTTTTACTGTCGCAAATTTTAAATACGCCGAGGATTGCCTTTTCTATAGTGAATTTGTCAAAATAATATTTTCTACGGTCGCAAATTTTAAATACGCCGAGGATTGCCTTTTCTATAGTAAATTTTTCGAGAAATAATTTTTTGCTGTCGCAAATTTTAAATACGCCGAGGATTGCCTTTTCTATAGTGAATTTGTCAAAATAATATTTTTTACGGTCGCAAATTTTAAATACGCCGAGGATGGCCTTTTCTATAGTGAATTTGTCAAAAAATACATTTTTACTGTGGCAAATTTTAAACATACCGAGGATTGCCTTTTCTATAGTGAATTTGTCAAAAATAAATTTTTACAGTGGCAAATTGTAAATATACCGATGATTGCCTTTTCTATAGTAAATTTTTCAAAAAATAATTTTTTGCTATCGCAAATTATAAATACGCCGAGGATTGCCTTTTCTATAGTAAATTTTTCAAAAAATTATTTTTTACTGTCACAAATTTTAAATACGCCGTGGATTACCTTTTCTATGGTGAATTTGTCAAAAAATAATTTTTTACTGTCGAAAATTTGAAATACCCCGAGGATTGCCTTTTCTATAGTAAATTTTTCAAAAAATATTTTTTTACTGTCGCAAATTTTAAATACGCCGAGGATTACCTTTTCTATAGTAAATTTTTCATAAAATAATTGTTTACTGTCGCAAATTTGAAATACGCCGAGGATTGCCTTTTCTATAGTAAATTTTTCAAAAAATAATTTTTTACTGTCGCAAATTTTAAATACGCCGAGGATTGCCTTTTCTGTAGTAAATTTTTAAAAAAATAATTTTTTACTGTCACAAATTTTAAATACGCCGAGGATTTCCTTTTCTATAGTAAATTTTACAAAAAATAATTTTTTACTGTCGCAAATTTTAAATACGCCGAGGATTGCCTTTTCTATAGTAAATTTTTCAAAAAATAATTTTTACTGTCGCAAATTTGAAATACGCCGAGGATTGCCTTTTCTATAGTAAATTTTCCAAAAAATAATTTTTTACTGTCGCAAATTTTAAATACGCCGAGAATTGCCTTTTCTATAGTAAATTTTTCAAAAAATAATTTTTTGCTGTCGCAAATTTTAAATACGCCGAGGATTGCCTTTTCTATAGTGAATTTGTCAAAATAATATTTTTTACGGTCGCAAATTTTAAATACGCCGAGGATTGCCTTTTCTATTTTGAATTTGTCAAAAAATAAATTTTTACTCTGGCAAATTTTAAATATACCGAGGATTGCCTTTTCTATAGTGAATTTGTCAAAAAATAAATTTTTACAGTGGCAAATTTTAAATAAACCGATGGTTGCCTTTTCTATAGTGAATTTTTCAAAAAATTATTTTTTGCTGTCGCAAATTTTAAATACGCCGAGGATTACCTTTTCTATGGTAAATTTGTCAAAAAATAATTATTTACTGTCGAAAATTTTAAATAAACCGAGGATTGCCTTTTCTATAGTGCATTTGCCAAAATAAAATTTTTACTGTCGCAAATTTTAAACATACCGAGGATTGCCTGTTCTATAGTGAATTTTTCAAAAAATTATTTTTTACTGTCGCAAATTTTAAATATACCGAGGATTGCCTTTTCTATAGTAGATTTTTCAAAAAATTATTTTTTACTGTCACAAATTTGAAATACGCCGAGGATTACCTTTTCTATGGTGAATTTGTCAAAAAATAATTTTTTACTGTCGAAAATTTTAAATAACCCGAGCATTGCCTTTTCTATAGTGAATTTGCCAAAAAATAATTTTTTACTGTCGCAAATTTTAAATATACCGAGGATTGCCTTTTCTATAGTGAATTTTTCAAAAAATTATTTTTTACTGTCGCAAATTTTAAATACGCCGAGGATTGCCTTTTCTATGGTAAATTTTTCAAAAAATAATTTTTTACTGTCGCAAATTTTAAATACGCCGAGGATTGCGTTTTCTATAGTAAATTTTTCAAAAAATAATTTTTTACTGTCGCAAATTTTAAATGCGCCGAGGATTGCATTTTCTATAATAATTTTTTACTGTCGCAAATTTTAAATACGCCGAGGATTGCCTTTACTATAGTAAATTTTTCCAAACATAATTTTTTACTGTCGCAAATTTTACATACGCCGAGGATTACCTTTACTATAGTAAATTTTTCAAAAAATAATTTTTTACTGTCGCAAATTTTAAATGCGCCGAGGATTGCCTTTTCTATAGTAAATTTTTCAAAAAATAATTTTTTACTGTCGCAAATTTTAAATACGCCGAGGATTGCCTTTTCTATAGTGAATTTGTCAAAATAATATTTTTTACGGTCGCAAATTTTAAATACGCCGAGGATTGCCTTTTCTATAGTGAATTTGTCAAAAAATAAATTTTTACTGTGGCAAATTTTAAATATACCGAGGATTGCCTTTTCTATAGTGAATTTGTCAAAATAATATTTTCTACGGTCGCAAATTTTAAATACGCCGAGTATTGCCTTTTCTATAGAGAATTTGTCAAAAAATAAATTTTTACAGTGGCAAATTTTAAATATACCGATGATTGCTTTTTCTATAGTGAATTTTTCAAAAAATTATTTTTTGCTGTCGCAAATATTAAATACGCCGAGGATTGCCTTTTCTATAGTAAATTTTTCAAAAAATAATTTTTTACTGTCGCAAATTTTAAATACGCCGAGGATTGCCTTTTCTATAGTAAATTTTTCAAAAAATAATTTTTTACTCTCGCAAATTTTAAATACGCCGAGGATTGCCTTTTCTATAGTAAATATTTCAAAAAATAATTTTTTGCGGTCGCAAATTTTAAATACGCCGAGGATTGCCTTTTCTATAGTAAATATTTCAAAAAATAATTTTTTATTGTCGCAAATTTTAAATACGCCGAGGATTGCCTTTTCTATAGTAAATTTTTCAAAACATAATTTTTTACTGTCGCAAATTTTAAATACGCCGAGGATTGCCTTTTCTATAGTGAATTTGTCAAAATAATATTTTCTACGGTCGCAAATTTTAAATACGCCGAGTATTGCCTTTTCTATAGAGAATTTGTCAAAAAATAAATTTTTACAGTGGCAAATTTTAAATATACCGATGATTGCTTTTTCTATAGTGAATTTTTCAAAAAATTATTTTTTGCTGTCGCAAATTTTAAATACGCCGAGGATTGCCTTTTCTATAGTAAATTTTTCAAAAAATAATTTTTTACTGTCGCAAATTTTAAATACGCCGAGGATTGCATTTTCTATAGTAAATTTTTCAAAAAATAATTTTTTACTGTCGCAAATTTTAAATACGCCGAGGATTGCCTTTTCTATAGTAAATTTTTCAAAAATAATTTTTTACTGTCGCAAATTTTAAATACGCCGAGGATTACCTTTTCTTATACTAAATTTTTTAAAAAGTAATTTTTTACTGTCGCAAATTTTAAATACGCCGAGGATTGCCTTTTCTATAGTAAATTTTTCAAAAAATAATTTTTTACTGTCGCAAATTTTAAATACGCCGAGGATTGCGTTTTCTATAGTAAATTTTTCAAAAAATAATTTTTTACTGTCGCAAATTTTAAATACGCCGAGGATTGCCTTTTCTATAGTAAATTTTTCAAAAAATAATTTTTTACTGTCGCAAATTTTAAATACGCCGAGGATTGCCTTTTCTATAGTAAATTTTTCAAAAAATAATTTTTTAATGTCGCAAATTTTAAATACGCCGAGGATTGCCTTTTCTATAGTAAATTTTTCAAAACATAATTTTTTACTGTCGCAAATTTTAAATATACCGAGGATTGCCTTTTCTATAGTGGATTTTTCAAAAAATTATTTTTTACTGTCGCAAATTTTAAATACGCCGAGGATTACCTTTTCTATACTAAATTTTTTAAAAAGTAATTTTTTACTGTCGCAAATTTTAAATACGCCGAGGATTGCCTTTTCTATAGTAAATTTTTCAAAAAATAATTTTTTACTGTCGCAAATTTTAAATACGCCGAGGATTGCGTTTTCTATAGTAAATTTTTCAAAAAATAATTTTTTACTGTCGCAAATTTTAAATACGCCGAGGATTGCCTTTTCTATAGTAAATTTTTCAAAAAATAATTTTTTACTGTCGCAAATTTTAAATACGCCGAGGATTGCCTTTTCTATAGAAAATTTTTCAAAAAATAATTTTTTACTGTCGCAAATTTTAAATACGCCGAGGATTGCCTTTTCTATAGTAAATTTTTCAAAACATAATTTTTTACTGTCGCAAATTTTACATACGCCGAGGATTACCTTTACTATAGTAAATTTTTCAAAAAATAATTTTTTACTGTCGCAAATTTTAAATGTGCCGAGGATTGCCTTTTCTATAGTAAATCTTTCAAAAAATATTTTTTTACTGTCGCAAATTTTAAATACGCCGAGGATTGCCTTTTCTATAGTAAATTTTTCAAAAAATACTTGTTTACTGTCGCAAATTTTAAATACGCCGAGGATTGCCTTTTCTATAGTAAATTTTTCAAAAAATAATTGTTTACTGTCGCAAATTTTAAATACGCCGAGGATTGCCTTTTCTATAGAAAATTTTTCAAAAAACAATTTTTTACTGTCGCAAATTTTAAATACGCCGAGGATTGCCTTTTCTATAGTAAATTTTTCAAAAAATAATTTTTTACTGTCACAAATTTTAAATACGCCGAGGATTGCCTTTTCTATAGTAAATTTTTCAAAAAATAATTTTTTACTGTCGCAAATTTTAAATACGCCGAGGATTGCCCTTTCTATAGTAAATTTTTCAAAAAATAATTTTTTACTGTCGCAAATTTTAAATACGCCGAGGATTGCCTTTTCTATAATAATTTTTTACTGTCGCAAATTTTAAATACGCCGAGGATTGCCTTTACTATAGTAAATTTTTCCAAACATCATTTTTTACTGTCGCAAATTTTACATACGCCGAGGATTACCTTTACTATAGTAAATTTTTCAAAAAATAATTTTTTACTGTCGCAAATTTTAAATGCGCCGAGGATTGCCTTTTCTATAGTAAATTTTTCAAAAAATAATTTTTTACTGTCGCAAATTTTAAATACGCCGAGGATTGCCTTTTCTATAGTGAATTTGTCAAAATAATATTTTTTACGGTCGCAAATTTTAAATACGCCGAGGATTGCCTTTTCTATAGTGAATTTGTCAAAAAATAAATTTTTACTGTGGCAAATTTTAAATATACCGAGGATTGCCTTTTCTATAGTGAATTTGTCAAAATAATATTTTCTACGGTCGCAAATTTTAAATACGCCGAGTATTGCCTTTTCTATAGAGAATTTGTCAAAAAATAAATTTTTACAGTGGCAAATTTTAAATATACCGATGATTGCTTTTTCTATAGTGAATTTTTCAAAAAATTATTTTTTGCTGTCGCAAATATTAAATACGCCGAGGATTGCCTTTTCTATAGTAAATTTTTCAAAAAATAATTTTTTACTGTCGCAAATTTTAAATACGCCGAGGATTGCCTTTTCTATAGTAAATTTTTCAAAAAATAATTTTTTACTCTCGCAAATTTTAAATACGCCGAGGATTGCCTTTTCTATAGTAAATATTTCAAAAAATAATTTTTTGCGGTCGCAAATTTTACATACGCCGAGGATTGCCTTTTCTATAGTAAATATTTCAAAAAATAATTTTTTATTGTCGCAAATTTTAAATACGCCGAGGATTGCCTTTTCTATAGTAAATTTTTCAAAACATAATTTTTTACTGTCGCAAATTTTAAATACGCCGAGGATTGCCTTTTCTATAGTGAATTTGTCAAAATAATATTTTCTACGGTCGCAAATTTTAAATACGCCGAGTATTGCCTTTTCTATAGAGAATTTGTCAAAAAATAAATTTTTACAGTGGCAAATTTTAAATATACCGATGATTGCTTTTTCTATAGTGAATTTTTCAAAAAATTATTTTTTGCTGTCGCAAATTTTAAATACGCCGAGGATTGCCTTTTCTATAGTAAATTTTTCAAAAAATAATTTTTTACTGTCGCAAATTTTAAATACGCCGAGGATTGCATTTTCTATAGTAAATTTTTCAAAAAATAATTTTTTACTGTCGCAAATTTTAAATACGCCGAGGATTGCCTTTTCTATAGTAAATTTTTCAAAAAATAATTTTTTACTGTCGCAAATTTTAAATACGCCGAGGATTACCTTTTCTATACTAAATTTTTTAAAAAGTAATTTTTTACTGTCGCAAATTTTAAATACGCCGAGGATTGCCTTTTCTATAGTAAATTTTTCAAAAAATAATTTTTTACTGTCGCAAATTTTAAATACGCCGAGGATTGCGTTTTCTATAGTAAATTTTTCAAAAAATAATTTTTTACTGTCGCAAATTTTAAATACGCCGAGGATTGCCTTTTCTATAGTAAATTTTTCAAAAAATAATTTTTTACTGTCGCAAATTTTAAATACGCCGAGGATTGCCTTTTCTATAGTAAATTTTTCAAAAAATAATTTTTTAATGTCGCAAATTTTAAATACGCCGAGGATTGCCTTTTCTATAGTAAATTTTTCAAAACATAATTTTTTACTGTCGAAAATTTTAAATATACCGAGGATTGCCTTTTCTATAGTGGATTTTTCAAAAAATTATTTTTTACTGTCGCAAATTTTAAATACGCCGAGGATTACCTTTTCTATACTAAATTTTTTAAAAAGTAATTTTTTACTGTCGCAAATTTTAAATACGCCGAGGATTGCCTTTTCTATAGTAAATTTTTCAAAAAATAATTTTTTACTGTCGCAAATTTTAAATACGCCGAGGATTGCGTTTTCTATAGTAAATTTTTCAAAAAATAATTTTTTACTGTCGCAAATTTTAAATACGCCGAGGATTGCCTTTTCTATAGTAAATTTTTCAAAAAATAATTTTTTACTGTCGCAAATTTTAAATACGCCGAGGATTGCCTTTTCTATAGAAAATTTTTCAAAAAATAATTTTTTACTGTCGCAAATTTTAAATACGCCGAGGATTGCCTTTTCTATAGTAAATTTTTCAAAACATAATTTTTTACTGTCGCAAATTTTACATACGCCGAGGATTACCTTTACTATAGTAAATTTTTCAAAAAATAATTTTTTACTGTCGCAAATTTTAAATGTGCCGAGGATTGCCTTTTCTATAGTAAATCTTTCAAAAAATATTTTTTTACTGTCGCAAATTTTAAATACGCCGAGGATTGCCTTTTCTATAGTAAATTTTTCAAAAAATACTTGTTTACTGTCGCAAATTTTAAATACGCCGAGGATTGCCTTTTCTATAGTAAATTTTTCAAAAAATAATTGTTTACTGTCGCAAATTTTAAATACGCCGAGGATTGCCTTTTCTATAGAAAATTTTTCAAAAAACAATTTTTTACTGTCGCAAATTTTAAATACGCCGAGGATTGCCTTTTCTATAGTAAATTTTTCAAAAAATAATTTTTTACTGTCACAAATTTTAAATACGCCGAGGATTGCCTTTTCTATAGTAAATTTTTCAAAAAATAATTTTTTACTGTCGCAAATTTTAAATACGCCGAGGATTGCCCTTTCTATAGTAAATTTTTCAAAAAATAATTTTTTACTGTCGCAAATTTTAAATACGCCGAGGATTGCCTTTTCTATAGTAAATTTTTAAAAAAATAATTTTTACTGTCGCAAATTTTAAATACGCCGAGAATTGCCTTTTCTAAAGTAAATTTTTCAAAAAATAATTTTTTGCTGTCGCAAATTTTAAATACGCCGAGGATTGCCTTTTCTATAGTGAATTTGTCAAAATAATATTTTTTACGGTCGCAAATTTTAAATACGCCGAGGATTGCCTTTTCTATAGTGAATTTGTCAAAAAATAAATTTTTACTGTGGCAAATTTTAAATATACCGAGGATTGCCTTTTCTATAGTGAATTTGTCAAAAAACAAATTTTTACAGTGGCAAATTTTAAATATACCGATGATTGCCTTTTCTATAGTGAATTTTTCAAAAAATTATTTTTTGCTGTCGCAAATTTTAAATACGCCGAGGATTGCCTTTTCTATAGTGAATTTTTCAAAAAATTATTTTTACTGTCACAAATTTTAAATACGCCGAGGATTACCTTTTCTATGGTGAATTTGTCAAAAAATAATTTTTTACTGTCGAAAATTTTAAATACCCCGAGGATTGCCTTTTCTATAGTGAATTTGCCAAAATATAATTTTTTACTGTCGCAAATTTTAAATATACCGAGGATTGCCTTTTCCATAGTGAATTTTTCACAAAATTATTTTTTTCTGTCGCAAATTTTAAATACGCCGAGGATTGCCTTTTCTATAGTAAATTTTTCAAAAAATAATTTTTTACTGTCGCAAATTTTAAATACGCCGAGGATTGCCTTTTCTATAGTAAATTTTTCAAAAATAATTTTTTACTGTCGCAAATTTTAAATACGCCGAGGATTGCCTTTTCTATAGTGAATTTGTCAAAATAATATTTTCTACGGTCGCAAATTTTAAATACGCCGAGGATTGCCTTTTCTATAGTAAATTTTTCGAGAAATAATTTTTTGCTGTCGCAAATTTTAAATATGCCGAGGATTGCCTTTTCTATAGTGAATTTGTCAAAATAATATTTTTTACGGTCGCAAATTTTAAATACGCCGAGGATTGCCTTTTCTATAGTGAATTTGTCAAAAAATAAATTTTTACTGTGGCAAATTTTAAACATACCGAGGATTGCCTTTTCTATAGTGAATTTGTCAAAAAATAAATTTTTACAGTGGCAAATTTTAAATATACCGATGATTGCCTTTTCTATAGTAAATTTTTCAAAAAATAATTTTTTGCTGTCGCAAATTATAAATACGCCGAGGATTGCCTTTTCTATAGTAAATTTTTCAAAAAATTATTTTTTACTGTCACAAATTTTAAATACGCCGTGGATTACCTTTTCTATGGTGAATTTGTCAAAAAATAATTTTTTACTGTCGAAAATTTGAAATACCCCGAGGATTGCCTTTTCTATAGTAAATTTTTCAAAAAATATTTTTTTACTGTCGCAAATTTTAAATACGCCGAGGATTGCGTTTTCTATAGTAAATTTTTCAAAAAATAATTTTTTACTGTCGCAAATTTTAAATACGCCGAGGATTGCCTTTTCTATAGTAAATTTTTCAAAAAATAATTTTTTACTGTCGCAAATTTTAAATACGCCGAGGATTGCCTTTTCTATAGTAAATTTTTCAAAAAATAATTTTTTAATGTCGCAAATTTTAAATACGCCGAGGATTGCCTTTTCTATAGTAAATTTTTCAAAACATAATTTTTTACTGTCGCAAATTTTAAATATACCGAGGATTGCCTTTTCTATAGTGAATTTTTCAAAAAATTATTTTTTACTGTCGCAAATTTTAAATACGCCGAGGATTACCTTTTCTATACTAAATTTTTTAAAAAGTATTTTTTTACTGTCGCAAATTTTAAATACGCCGAGGATTGCCTTTTCTATAGTAAATTTTTCAAAAAATAATTTTTTACTGTCGCAAATTTTAAATACGCCGAGGATTGCGTTTTCTATAGTAAATTTTTCAAAAAATAATTTTTTACTGTCGCAAATTTTAAATACGCCGAGGATTGCCTTTTCTATAGTAAATTTTTCAAAAAATAATTTTTTACTGTCGCAAATTTTAAATACGCCGAGGATTGCCTTTTCTATAGAAAATTTTTCAAAAAATAATTTTTTACTGTCGCAAATTTTAAATACGCCGAGGATTGCCTTTTCTATAGTAAATTTTTCAAAACATAATTTTTTACTGTCGCAAATTTTACATACGCCGAGGATTACCTTTACTATAGTAAATTTTTCAAAAAATAATTTTTTACTGTCGCAAATTTTAAATGCGCCGAGGATTGCCTTTTCTATAGTAAATCTTTCAAAAAATATTTTTTTACTGTCGCAAATTTTAAATACGCCGAGGATTGCCTTTTCTATAGTAAATTTTTCAAAAAATACTTGTTTACTGTCGCAAATTTTAAATACGCCGAGGATTGCCTTTTCTATAGTAAATTTTTCAAAAAATAATTGTTTACTGTCGCAAATTTTAAATACGCCGAGGATTGCCTTTTCTATAGAAAATTTTTCAAAAAACAATTTTTTACTGTGGCAAATTCTAAATACGCCGAGGATTGCCTTTTCTATAGTAAATTTTTCAAACAATAATTTTTTACTGTCACAAATTTTAAATACGCCGAGGATTGCCTTTTCTATAGTAAATTTTTCAAAAAATAATTTTTTAATGTCGCAAATTTTAAATACGCCGAGGATTGCCCTTTCTATAGTAAATTTTTCAAAAAATAATTTTTTACTGTCGCAAATTTTAAATACGCCGAGGATTGCCTTTTCTACAGTAAATTTTTAAAAAAATAATTTTTACTGTCGCAAATTTTAAATACGCCGAGAATTGCCTTTTCTATAATAATTTTTTACTGTCGCAAATTTTAAATACGCCGAGGATTGCCTTTTCTATAGTAAATTTTTCAAAACATAATTTTTTACTGTCGCAAATTTTACATACGCCGAGGATTACCTTTACTATAGTAAATTTTTCAAAAAATAATTTTTTACTGTCGCAAATTTTAAATGCGCCGAGGATTGCCTTTTCTATAGTAAATTTTTCAAAAAATAATTTTTTACTGTCGCAAATTTTAAATACGCCGAGGATTGCCTTTTCTATAGAAAATTTTTCAAAAAATAATTTTTTACTGTCGCAAATTTTAAATACGCCGAGGATTGCCTTTTCTATAGTAAATTTTTCAAAAAATAATTTTTTACCGTCACAAATTTTAAATACGCCGAGGATTGCCTTTTCTATAGTAAATTTTTCAAAAAATAATTTTTTACTGTCGCAAATTTTAAATACGCCGAGGATTGCCCTTTCTATAGTAAATTTTTCAAAAAATAATTTTTTACTGTCGCAAATTTTAAATACGCCGAGGATTGCCTTTTCTATAGTAAATTTTTAAAAAAATAATTTTTACTGTCGCAAATTTTAAATACGCCGAGAATTGCCTTTTCTAAAGTAAATTTTTCAAAAAATAATTTTTTGCTGTCGCAAATTTTAAATACGCCGAGGATTGCCTTTTCTATAGTGAATTTGTCAAAATAATATTTTTTACGGTCGCAAATTTTAAATACGCCGAGGATTGCCTTTTCTATAGTGAATTTGTCAAAAAAAAAATTTTTACTGTGGCAAATTTTAAATATACCGAGGATTGCCTTTTCTATAGTGAATTTGTCAAAAAACAAATTTTTACAGTGGCAAATTTTAAATATACCGATGATTGCCTTTTCTATAGTGAATTTTTCAAAAAATTATTTTTTGCTGTCGCAAATTTTAAATACGCCGAGGATTGCCTTTTCTATAGTGAATTTTTCAAAAAATTATTTTTACTGTCACAAATTTTAAATACGCCGAGGATTACCTTTTCTATGGTGAATTTGTCAAAAAATAATTTTTTACTGTCGAAAATTTTAAATACCCCGAGGATTGCCTTTTCTATAGTGAATTTGCCAAAATATAATTTTTTACTGTCGCAAATTTTAAATATACCGAGGATTGCCTTTTCCATAGTGAATTTTTCACAAAATTATTTTTTTCTGTCGCAAATTTTAAATACGCCGAGGATTGCCTTTTCTATAGTAAATTTTTCAAAAAATAATTTTTTACTGTCGCAAATTTTAAATACGCCGAGGATTGCCTTTTCTATAGTAAATTTTTCAAAAATAATTTTTTACTGTCGCAAATTTTAAATACGCCGAGGATTGCCTTTTCTATAGTGAATTTGTCAAAATAATATTTTCTACGGTCGCAAATTTTAAATACGCCGAGGATTGCCTTTTCTATAGTAAATTTTTCGAGAAATAATTTTTTGCTGTCGCAAATTTTAAATACGCCGAGGATTGCCTTTTCTATAGTGAATTTGTCAAAAAATAAATTTTTACTGTGGCAAATTTTAAACATACCGAAGATTGCCTTTTCTATAGTGAATTTGTCAAAAAATAAATTTTTACAGTGGCAAATTTTAAATATACCGATGATTGCCTTTTCTATAGTAAATTTTTCAAAAAATAATTTTTTGCTGTCGCAAATTATAAATACGCCGAGGATTGCCTTTTCTATAGTAAATTTTTCAAAAAATTATTTTTTACTGTCACAAATTTTAAATACGCCGTGGATTACCTTTTCTATGGTGAATTTGTCAAAAAATAATTTTTTACTGTCGAAAATTTGAAATACCCCGAGGATTGCCTTTTCTATAGTAAATTTTTCAAAAAATATTTTTTTACTGTCGCAAATTTTAAATACGCCGAGGATTACCTTTTCTATAGTAAATTTTTCATAAAATAATTGTTTACTGTCGCAAATTTGAAATACGCCGAGGATTGCCTTTTCTATAGTAAATTTTTCAAAAAATAATTTTTTACTGTCGCAAATTTTAAATACGCCGAGGATTGCCTTTTCTGTAGTAAATTTTTAAAAAAATAATTTTTTACTGTCACAAATTTTAAATACGCCGAGGATTTCCTTTTCTATAGTAAATTTTACAAAAAATAATTTTTTACTGTCGCAAATTTTAAATACGCCGAGGATTGCCTTTTCTATAGTAAATTTTTCAAAAAATAATTTTTACTGTCGCAAATTTGAAATACGCCGAGGATTGCCTTTTCTATAGTAAATTTTCCAAAAAATAATTTTTTACTGTCGCAAATTTTAAATACGCCGAGAATTGCCTTTTCTATAGTAAATTTTTCAAAAAATAATTTTTTGCTGTCGCAAATTTTAAATACGCCGAGGATTGCCTTTTCTATAGTGAATTTGTCAAAATAATATTTTTTACGGTCGCAAATTTTAAATACGCCGAGGATTGCCTTTTCTATAGTGAATTTGTCAAAAAATAAATTTTTACTGTGGCAAATTTTAAATATACCGAGGATTGCCTTTTCTATAGTGAATTTGTCAAAAAATAAATTTTTACAGTGGCAAATTTTAAATATACCGATGATTGCCTTTTCTATAGTGAATTTTTCAAAAAATTATTTTTTGCGGTCGCAAATTTTAAATACGCCGAGGATTACCTTTTCTATGGTGAATTTGTCAAAAAATAATTTTTTACTGTCGAAAATTTTAAATAAACCGAGGATTGCCTTTTCTATAGTGCATTTGCCAAAATAAAATTTTTACTGTCGCAAATTTTAAATATACCGAGGATTGCCTGTTCTATAGTGAATTTTTCAAAAAATTATTTTTTACTGTCGCAAATTTTAAATATACCGAGGATTGCCTTTTCTATAGTAGATTTTTCAAAAAATTATTTTTTACTGTCACAAATTTGAAATACGCCGAGGATTACCTTTTCTATGGTGAATTTGTCAAAAAATAATTTTTTACTCTCGAAAATTTTAAATACCCCGAGGATTGCCTTTTCTATAGTGAATTTGCCAAAAAATAATTTTTTACTGTCGCAAATTTTAAATATACCGAGGATTGCCTTTTCTATAGTGAATTTTTCAAAAAATTATTTTTTACTGTCGCAAATTTTAAATACGCCGAGGATTGCCTTTTCTATGGTAAATTTTTCAAAAAATAATTTTTTACTGTCGCAAATTTTAAATACGCCGAGAATTGCCTTTTCTATAGTAAATTTTTCAAAAAATAATTTTTTACTGTCGCAAATTTTAAATACGCCGAGGATTACCTTTACTATAGAAAATTTTTCAAAAAATAATTTTTTACTGTCGCAAATTTTAAATGCGCCGAGGATTGCATTTTCTATAATAATTTTTTACTGTCGCAAATTTTAAATACGCCGAGGATTGCCTTTTCTATAGTAAATTTTTCAAAACATAATTTTTTACTGTCGCAAATTTTACATACGCCGAGGATTACCTTTACTATAGTAAATTTTTCAAAAAATAATTTTTTACTGTCGCAAATTTTAAATGCGCCGAGGATTGCCTTTTCTATAGTAAATTTTTCAAAAAATAATTTTTTACTGTCGCAAATTTTAAATACGCCGAGGATTGCCTTTTCTATAGTGAATTTGTCAAAATAATATTTTTTACGGTCGCAAATTTTAAATACGCCGAGGATTGCCTTTTCTATAGTGAATTTGTCAAAAAATAAATTTTTACTGTGGCAAATTTTAAATATACCGAGGATTGCCTTTTCTATAGTGAATTTGTCAAAAAATAAATTTTTACAGTGGCAAATTTTAAATATACCGATGATTGCCTTTTCTATAGTGAATTTTTCAAAAAATTATTTTTTGCGGTCGCAAATTTTAAATACGCCGAGGATTGCCTTTTATATAGTAAATTTTTCAAAAAATAATTTTTTACTGTCGCAAATTTTAAATACGCCGAGGATTGCCTTTTATATAGTAAATTTTTCAAAAAATAATTCTTTACTGTCGCAAATTTTAAATACGCCGAGGATTGCCTTTTCTATAGTAAATTTTTCAAAAAATAATTTTTTACTCTCGCAAATTTTAAATACGCCGAGGATTGCCTTTTCTATAGTAAATATTTCAAAAAATAATTTTTTATTGTCGCAAATTTTAAATACGCCGAGGATTGCCTTTTCTATAGTAAATTTTTCAAAAAATAATTTTTTACTGTCGCAAATTTTAAATACGCCGAGGATTGCCTTTTCTATAGTGAATTTGTCAAAATAATATTTTCTACGGTCGCAAATTTTAAATACGCCGAGTATTGCCTTTTCTATAGAGAATTTGTCAAAAAATAAATTTTTACAGTGGCAAATTTTAAATATACCGATGATTGCTTTTTCTATAGTGAATTTTTCAAAAAATTATTTTTTGCTGTCGCAAATTTTAAATACGCCGAGGATTGCCCTTTCTATAGTAAATTTTTCAAAAAATAATTTTTTACTGTCGCAAATTTTAAATACGCCGAGGATTGCCTTTTCTATAGTAAATTTTTAAAAAAATAATTTTTACTGTCGCAAATTTTAAATACGCCGAGAATTGCCTTTTCTAAAGTAACTTTTTCAAAAAATAATTTTTTGCTGTCGCAAATTTTAAATACGCCGAGGATTGCCTTTTCTATAGTGAATTTGTCAAAATAATATTTTTTACGGTCGCAAATTTTAAATACGCCGAGGATTGCCTTTTCTATAGTGAATTTGTCAAAAAATAAATTTTTACTGTGGCAAATTTTAAATATACCGAGGATTGCCTTTTCTATATTGAATTTGTCAAAAAACAAATTTTTACAGTGGCAAATTTTAAATATACCGATGATTGCCTTTTCTATAGTGAATTTTTCAAAAAATTATTTTTTGCTGTCGCAAATTTTAAATACGCCGAAGATTGCCTTTTCTATAGTGAATTTTTCAAAAAATTATTTTTACTGTCACAAATTTTAAATACGCCGAGGAATACCTTTTCTATGGTGAATTTGTCAAAAAATAATTTTTTACTGTCGAAAATTTTAAATACACCGAGGATTGCCTTTTCTATAGTAAATTTTTCAAAAAATAATTTTTTACTGTCGCAAATTTTAAATACGCCGAGGATTGCCTTTTCTATAGTAAATTTTTCAAGAAATAATTTTTTGCTGTCGCAAATTTTAAATACGCCGAGGATTGCCTTTTCTATAGTGAATTTGTCAAAATAATATTTTTTACGGTCGCAAATTTTAAATACGCCGAGGATTGCCTTTTCTATAGTGAATTTGTCAAAAAATAAATTTTTACTGTGGCAAATTTTAAACATACCGAGGATTGCCTTTTCTATAGTGAATTTGTCAAAAAATAAATTTTTACAGTGGCAAATTTTAAATATACCGATGATTGCCTTTTCTATAGTAAATTTTTCAAAAAATAATTTTTTGC